>PVIH01012543.1:0-19380 GCA_004025045.1 Sigmodon hispidus
GTATGCCACATTGTCAGAAGCCCTTCCACGTGGTTGTGGTTTTTTGGCCTCTGCCACAACTGGGAACAGAGCTGGAGGGACGGGGGGTAGTCCCCTCATGGTAACCACTCTAGGTAAAGAACCTTCCCTGCAATAGCACCGTTTAAGAGGGGGCTCTGGGTTATCTTGAGCAGGTGTCGCCTCAAAATCCTTTCCTAAATTCTCCAAACGAGCCTCATAATCTTGCAACCTAGTGGTAATGGTCTTTTCCAGTGTTTTAAAGTCTTCTATAAATGATCTCTCCAATAATTTCATAGAATGGAACATTCTCCCAGATTCCACATCTAACCTTTCCACTATTTTCTGTTCAAATTTCCTAGAGTTTCCATCCATTATCCTAAAATTTTCACCCATTGTTTTAAATTTTGCATCCAATTTTCTAAAATTCTCATCAATGTGAGCTCTAAATTTCTCTGTGATCAAAGTAGACCTCTCTTCCATGGAAACAATGAGTTTCTGGAATGTCTTAATACGTTCATCCATGCCAGACAGCTTAGCTTCATACTCTCTATGCTGAAATCCCTTAAAATAATTAGGTAAGAAATATATTATCACACAGAAAAGCAAAAGGACTCCTGGGTGGAGATAACCTCCAAATGCGTAATCCTGGAAATAATCCTCTATCACCATTGTGAAAAAGTGAGTAAAATTGTGAACATTTATCTGATCGGACATTTTAGAAGAAAGAAAAAATTTTTTGCCTTACTCAGATGTAATGAGGACTTACGGTCAGCAGGTGTCGTAGTGCAGCAGCAATGGTGCTTGCAACGGGGTGGTGATTAAGTCCAGAGGTTCTCTGCCAAATGCCTCCACAAATCCTACCAGGCGTGCACCCTCAGAACTGGGTCTCAGGAGCTCTTCTGCATGCAGATTCCCTCCTGGCTGCTGTACCGAACACCTGTGCACACAGATGTGGGCCAAAGCGTGCAGCGGGCGCAGAATCCGGCAGGGCTCCGTCCGCGCGCGGGCACGGAATCTGAATCCGGCGGGTTTGGGGAATTAGCCCCGCGTTCTCGGGCGCCAATTATCGCGGTAGAAACCCGCCACCAATAGGTATGTTTTAAATAAGGTTTATTTTGTTAGAATCACGTACAAAAGAAAGTTTTAGCAATGCGCTGAGCTGCCGCCGTAAAGAGCTGCCGCCTTGCTGAACCGCTGTACCCTGGGACAGGAAGACCCGCCTCTCTCTCCGCGCTCCACTTCCATCTCGTCTCCGCAGACAATGCCCCTCCCATACTTGTACTATCCATTATTTCCCCGCTACAAATCATCTCCTTCATTTCAAGTATTTCTGTTTAAATATATATTAAATAATAAAACACATAATATAATTTCAAAAACAAATCAAAATATACATACATGCACATTTTTACTTGTTTTATTTTTTGAGACAGAGTCTCTCTATGTAGTCCTGGCTGTCCTGAAATTTACTATGTAGACCAGGCTGGCCTCAAACTCACAGATCTACCTGCTTCTGCCTCTCAAGTTCTGAAATTAAGACATTCACCATCACATCCAGCTCTATATTTCAATCTTCTTACTAAAATTTTTCTCCATATTATGAGCTTTCACATTCAAGTTATTAACTGTTTATCATTTGGATACTATCTGGTCAAAATCTTGTGTAGACTTCCTTAATTTGTACATCTGTGAGTTTAATACTTCTATGTGATTTTCAATTATTTTGTATAGTATGACTCTAAATTCTTTCTTAGTTTTTTTTAAACTATTTCTGTTATTTTGGATTCATTTTAGTGAAGTTGGCCAGTTGGTGATGGGTTATGGTTGTTGGTTGTGTCATATTTTTTGCTTTGTCGTGTTTTATACGCATCTATTGAAGTGGGTTTGTTTGACTTCCTCTTCTAAACCTTTTAGGATATTCTTTCTGCTTTCTGTGACTTTTCTTAGAGAAATATCTATTTGAAGTTTAGCTATGAGAACTGGTAAGTTTGAAAGATGATGTTGACCATGAAATGAGTTGCTAAAGTGATCTCATCCTGTCTATGTGCCAAAAAGACCAAGGACGGGGCTCTACACAAAACATCAATGTGGCCAGAATGTCAACTTTGGATTCTATTAACATGCTGGATGAAGCACATCAAACTTTAAACCACCAAAGCCTGTCTACTATCAGGGAGGCTATAGTTAGAGTCCCAGGCCCAAAGTAACCTCCGGGATGGGAGAAATATAGACTCTGGATTCTGCTGTGAGCTTTAGAATATTGTTATCTGTGCCTATATTGCAGAGTGACTTGCCTATGTTTATCCACAGTAATTTCAGGTTTTCATGTCTTATGGTTATACAAGTTTTATTTTTTGTATCTATCTAGAAAGTAATCAGAATTCTGATGGAATTAAATATATAGTTCACCTTTAGTTATACAGGCATTTTTAACAGTATTGATTTTATTAATCCCTGGGCATGGGAAGTGTTTTGTGGTCTCATGTCTTCAATATCTGTCTTCAGTGTCTCAGTGTATTCACTTACTGTAGGTGTCTTTCACCTTCATGATTAGACTTTATTTCTCCAAGTTTTTGGTTTTTTTTATTTTTAATAGTTTTGGAGCTATTGTGAATGATTGAGTTTTTTCCTGACATAGTCATTATTGTTATAAAGAAAAGCTACTCATGTTTCTATGTTCACTGGTCTTCTGCTACTTTGCTGAAAGTATTTATATTGTCAAAGGCTTTTTGACCTTTGGGATCTTTGTGCATAATATGCACAAATATCTGTGAGCCATCTCCAGTGGGAGTGGAGGGAGAGAGGGAGCAAAAAATAAAAGCAATTTGAATTGTTTTCTTCAATTGGAAGTCAATGTACTGTTTTGACCTTAAAAAGAAACAAAGCTGAAACAGAGGATAAACGTGAAAACTTTGTTAGAGGCAGCTCAGTGGCTGAAGGTATGTGCCCTGAAGCCTGAAATCTGACTCAGGGTCCCTGGGATCCAACATGGTAGGACAAGAGAATCCCCCTGACATGACTTAACTGTGACACAACACACACACACACACACACACACACACACACACACACATATGGATGCACACACTAAATAGTTTGTAAAATGCAATAAAACTTTAAAATGTTGCTAATAAAAAGACAACTTACTGTGTGATTTCTCTTACATGAAATTCTGCAAGGAAATAAACTATAGTAACAGAGAGAAAGCTGTGGGAAGGGCTGCACATATCTCAGTACTCAGGAAACTGAGACAAGAGCATCACCAAGAACAGCCTGGCTAGAGAGAAAGACTCCATCCCCAAACAGAGGTAACACATAAGATACAGCAAACTCTTGTACCTGGGAATGTGCAAGAGATTTGAAGATTCTTTGAAGAATAGGTCTTTGGAGATATCAGGAAGTTGACATGAAAGAGTTCCTTAATATGCTTTGAGAGAATGCTTTAGAACAATCTCTCAGAGAGAGGATGGCCTTGTGAAGATGGCAGCACACTGAATTGATGCATCACAAATCAGATGCAAGAGCCAGTTCCTCCATTGAACACTAGAGGGAGCCAGTTCTTCCCTGGAACACCAGAGGCACCACACATAAAACTTGTAGCTTCAGATCTGTGTGAGACAAAGACTTACTGTCTTAGCTCACAACCACTGCTACAGCAGCTAAGACAGAAGCTAAGACATCCTCATTGGCATGAGTGAGTTCTTCCTCACCAACTTTGCACCTTCTAAAATTAAGAACATACAAGAGTAGCCAGGATTATAATGCCAGACCAATGGGAAACAAAGAAAGGCTTAGCAATGGAGTTTCATTGGATGGGCACTTGTTAATGATAGGATTATTTTAGAGTCAAAGGAAAAGAAGATGAACTTTTTTCAACAATGTTGCTGAAGTCATGGTCTCAGAAAAGCAAAATTGTAAATTTTTGAAAAATATAAAAGACTAACTTAAGGGAAGCTAGAGAAAGCTTACAAATTTTACTCTTTGAAAAAATGACTCGAAAAAATAAAAATAAAAAAATAAATAAATAAATTTAAAAAGTGCCTCAATTTTCTGCTTCTAATTAGGGTACCTTAACAAGTTACCAGTTTGCTCTCCCTCTTGAGTCAATTAAAAAAAATAGGCAAAAGATGTGAAAGATCTGAGACACTGGAGAGTCAGAATAGTGATTCACCAGAGACTGGAAAAGATGAGCAACCCCACCATTAAGGATTGAATTATCTCCTTCTAAATTGTTTTAAACTTTATTTTTTATTCATGTGGATATGTGTATGTGAACATATTTTCAGGTGCCTACAGAAGCCAAAGAAAGGCAATGGATCCCCTGGAGCAGTAGTTACAGGCATGTGTCACATGCTCTTAACCACTGAGCCATTTCTCCAGCCTCTTTATTGGAAAATTTTTAAGCTGAAAGTTTATCCTTCAAAAATATGGAGTGTGGTGGGGTTTGCAGAGGTGATGTTGCAGATGTGGAAACATTCTGATGAGCCCTAAGCCAACCTGACTTGTTTTTAATAGAAGAAAAATTTGAACATACAAAAACATGGAGAACACATGCATGGCAAAGAGATGCCAAGGCTCAGGAAGAAGGTAGCCATCTCTAGGTCAGAAAGGCCTTGGAAGAAGCTAAATCCCAAGGCATCTTCATCATCTCAAGTACTGAGAAGACATGCCTGCTGATTAAGCCTGAGATATTTATTATGTCAGCCTAGCATATTCACACACCCATGACTGTCACATCTTAATTCTTGAGGTGGCTTCATGCCTAAGGAAAGAAACTCAGTGCTCACTTTGGGTTAAAGAGAGGGTGGTGTGGGCTGGAGAAATGGCTCAGTGGTTAAGACCACTGACTATTCTTCTGGAGGACCTGAGTTTGATTTCTAGCAACCACATGGCATCGAACAACTGTCTGTAATTCCAAGATCTGACACTCTTACACAGTTACATGCAGGAAAAACACCAATTCACATAAAAAATAAAAATAAATATTAAAAAATGAGGTCAAGGTGCATGGAGTTCACCAGCTGAGCAGCAGGGAGAAAAGAAAGTTAAAAATATTTGTAGCTGGGCTTTCAACTAAGGACTGATCCTCATTTGCTCCTGAGAGCATGAGGTTGAGTTTTCTAGCATCTACGAAGCCCCCAGTTTAGTCCCCAGCACTGAATAAAAGCTGGGCATGGTAGTAAACATCTGCTAGGTAGAGAAAGAAAGACCAGAAGTTCAAGGTCATGTTAAGCTACAAGGAAAATTGAACCCCACTCTCAGCTAAATAAAATCACGTCAGAAAAATAAAGATATGAAGCAAGCAAGAAAGAAAATGAGATTGGAAGAGAATTACCTGAAAGGACAGGAGTAATTCTTGATGCTCAAAGGGGACTAGAGATTGTTCATGCCGCTCTTGCTGAACTAGAAAAGCCACACAGTTCATGCACTAACAGGTAGATTTGTCAGAAGACCATCACCCACTGATAGCTGCCCTGATCCCATCCAACAAACCCACAGCTAAACTTGGATAGTCAAACTATTATCCATAGTTAGCTGCATCTCAAACAAAACTTGAAATTATTTGCAAAAATATAGCTTCCTATCCTATAAAATTCAGAGTCAGACAAGCAGGAAAATAATGACCCAAACTGAGTAGAACAAGCAGTCAAAAGAGATGATAAATTACAATGATGATAAATCTAAGGCATAAATAAGGAGCCTGGATGAGTAACTGTAATCATATTTGCAGGTTAAGCAAGTACAGGAAAGACTGAACACGGCAGCAAAACACGAAAAAGACCTGACTAGAACTTTAGGAGATAAAAAACTGATCTGAAGAAAGAACTAATTATATGGGACTAAAAACAGGCTGTGCAATAATGAATTAGTGAATTCCATGAGTGTGATGACTATACTTGGTTATCAACTTGACTACATTTGGAATTAGCTAAAAGCCAGGAGGCTGAGTACACCTGTGAGGAATTTTTTTTTCTTGATTAAATCATTTGAAGTGGGAAGATCCATTTTTAATTCAGATCTTTTGAGGTGGAAATATCCACCTTTAACCTTGGCCACACCTTCTACCAAAAAGTCTACTCCTTCACTGGCATCAGAACATACTTCTTCAGGATTTCAGAACATAATGAAGACCAGCTGAAACGTCCAGCTCATGGACTGAACAACTACTGGATTCTTGGACTTTCCAATAGTAGACAGCCGGGGCTGGAGAGATGGCTCAGTGGTTAAGAGCACCGTCTGCTCTTCCAGAGGATCCGGGTTCGATTCCCAGCACCCACATGGCAGGTAACAACTGTCTATAGTTCCGGTTCCAATAGTAGACAGCCATTGTTGAATTAGCTGGACCACAGCCGGTAAGCCATTCTACAAAATCGCCTTTCTATATGAACACATAGATTCAGTCTATCGGTTCTGTTCTTCTAGAGAACCCCAATACAATGACATAGCCATTGAAATTACTCAAAATGTACATAAAGAGATAGCATTTAGGAAAGAGACAGAGAACATAAACACACAGACACACAGACACACAGACAGACAGACAGACAGACACACACACACACACACAAAGAGAGAGAGAGGCAGAGAGAGAGAGAGAGAGAGAGGAGAGAGAGAGAGAGAGAGAGAGAGAGAGAGAGAGAGAGAGAGAGAGAGGCAGTCACTATGTGCTTTGGGCAATCAGGGACTTAATAAACTTATGGTTCTGTTACCCAAAACAGAGGAAAGAATGGAGTAAAAAATAACTAAAGCTATAACTTTTAAAGTTATGAGAACCATAAGCCTACAGACCCAAGAATTTTAATGAATCCCTGATGTGAAGCAGGCTGGAGAGATGGTTCAGCAGTTGAGAGTGTTTGCTGTTCTTCTAGAAACCAGAGTGGTTCTGGCCTTCATGTTGTGAGCCCACAGCTCACACCCAGTTCCAGGTAGTTGGGCATATCCTTCTGACCATTGTGGACAGAGGTGTGTGTGTGTGTGTGTGTGTGTGTGTGTGTGTGTGTGTGTGTGTGTGGTGATTGGGCATGTTCTTCTGACCTTTGTGGACAGAGGTGTCTGTGTGTGTCTGTGTGTGTGGACAGGAGTGTATGTGTGTGTATGTGTGAGTGTGTGTGTGCATGTCAGATGATTGAGCATGTTCTTCTGACCTTTATGGACAAGAGGGTATGTGTGTGTTTGTGTGTGTAAATATTTTTTAAAAGAGACTCTTACAAGGAACATAATGATTGAATTAGTTAAAATAAATGATAAAGGATAAAAATTATGAAAACATAGACAGTGATACCTCATTGAGAGGGAGAGAGAGAGAGAAAGAAAGAAAGAGAGAGAGAGAATGCTAGATGGCTTCTTAGAAGCCATCTGAGCAAGGTGATCCTGAAGCAGCGTCCTTACACAGGGACAGAAACAAAGCCCTGTCCAAGGTTGGGCATGGTGACAAATGGCTCTGAGTCACATTTACAGGGGAGATGGTGTCAGGGGAATCTGGAGTTCAGGTCATCCCTGGTTAAACAGGAGTTACAAGGCAGCCTGGGCTACCTGAAACCCTGGAGCAATCAACCAACCAAGCAAACTAAAACCTAAATCCTGTCCAGCTAGGGTTCTGTTCCCAACAAAACAAAACAAATAACAAAACCTTTCAAAAACAAAGGCTAAAGCTCTTTTGCAGGCATCATATAAAAGTATCTGATTCTTAAAAAGTTAAAGTGAGCTAAATTATGAAAGCATGTCTAAATATAGAACTCAAGCCAACCAGGCCCCTAATGTATAAAGTAGTATATGACTAATAAACTTCCCAGATCATCTGAAGAGGGCTGGCTAGTAAATACACAAAAGGTACAGCTTTTTGTTTTTTTGTTTTGGTACAAAGCTTGATGTAGTCTAGGTTAGTCTGGAAATCCCAATCCTCCTCCTCCACCTCCTGGAAACTGGAATTACAGCTAAGTACTTTTATGGCTGGCTCAAACATCTCATAATAACTAGAAAACTAGAAACATCAACCATACCATTATGCACCTATCTTACTGCAAAAAGAAATTAAAGGCTCATGCCTTTCTGTTGCTTTGGGGGTTTTGAGATGAACCATAATTTATACCTTTCTGTCCAATGAAATCTATTTCTCTTCGTCCTCATACAGTAATAGCATTGTACTGAAATGGCTGGAACTGTTTACACACACGTATCTACAAACTGGATTCCTTATTAATGAGTTGTCAGGCATCCTAAATTAGAACTGATAAGCAGAACACTTGATAAATTAAATTATATTAATGTTATTAATGTTAGCCATTAAGAAGACAGAGTATCAGCAAGAATATCTTTATGCTAGTGATTAAGTTGGATGGAATTGCTATGGAAATGCTTTTGTATTCTTCCAAATAATTAATGAGAAAAGAGAAATAGATTGTAGTTTTACTGTAAGGGTTCATCTTATTAAAAATAACTGTTGCCATATTCAACAAGGAGAAAATGAAAAGCCTTACCCCATGGGTAAGGATAATGGACTGCGCTTGTTTCTGAGTCCATCTCTATGGACTGTGCCTGTCTCTAGGTCTATCTCTATGGACTGTGCCTGTCTCTGGGTCCATCTCTATGGACTGAGCCTGTCACTGAGTCCATCTCTATGGACTGTGCCTGTCTCTAGGTCCATCTCTATGGACTGTGCCTGTCTCTGGGTCCATCTCTATGGACTGAGCCTGTTTCTGGGTCCATCTCTATGGACTGTGCTTGTCTCTGAGTCCATCTCTATGGACTGTGCCTGTCTCTAGGCCATCTCTATGGACTGAGCCTGTTTCTGGGTCCATCTCTATGGACTGTGCTTGTCTCTGGGACCACTTCAAATACAGAACCTTTTCATCAGTGTTGGTTGGGCAAAATTCTGATGTGCCAAGACTTTTTAGGTACTTTTAGGAAAGATAGCTTAAAAAAAAAAGAAAACGAATAAACCCCTGCTACAAAGTTAGACAAATCGCCCTTTCCTTACATCATCTGACATGTTTATCCACTTGCATAATTAAATGACGGTTTTGAAAATTCAAAGAAGTCAGTCCAGAATGATGCATAAAGGCTCTTGCAGCCAAGGCTGACCCCCTGAGTTCAGTGCAGGAACAGAACTCATAAGGTGGAAAGAGAGAGCTCTCTCAAGTGTCCTCTGAGCTCTGCGCACACACCATGCCATGTGGGCACCCTCCACACACACACAATAAATTAATGTAATGAAAAGGTTAATTCAAAGAAGTGAAGTCAAAGATCACTGTGTGTGCACTGAGATCAGTCTCATTTAGCAATTCCTACCTGAAGGGTCTAGCCAGCTCAAGCACAGCAGACATGATTCTGGCAGGTCTGCCCTTCTCCCCATTCCCTCAGCCTTGCTAAAAATCATTAGAATACATTCCTAAAGCTATCCCCAAGGTCCATTCCCTTATTTGGCTACTTCCTCATCCTGAGGCTGACTACCAAGGTCCGGCACTCAAAAGCTCCCTTTGACTCACCTAAGTAACATGTCCAATCAAAATCAAACATCTCATCCTAACCCAGGATTTCCCCTTTTACGTCTAAACACTGCCATTGTTTTCACGTGGGCTAGTCTGCGAATTTGAGGCCAGCCTGGGCCTCAACTACAGTCAGAGTCTGTCCTTAAAACAAAGAATATTTGAAAAGTATCTTTGAAATACTTTTCTAATCTCATAACATGTTATGTTCTTTTTCTATTAAAAAAGTATACTCAATTAGAAATGTTGGACTAGATTATTGAAAAAAAAATGTGCAATGTTAAAGAGATTTGAGGCAGGGGAATGGACTAAGCTATGCAGGTGAACAGTGAAGTTTAGAATATTCTCCACTGATTATCTGGCTAACAAGTGACAGTTTGACAGTTGGGGTCGGGGCAGACACGCAGACATCACTTTAAGAAACCCGTGTTTTGCTTCTCACCCTTCTGGGTGGTCCACACTCACAGTAGAAGACTGTATTCCCAAGCCTGTGTGCCACACACATAGCGTTGTAGTTTAAGGGCTCTTCCGGGGTAATTGGACTACACACATTTCGTAAACTTTCTTCCTCACTGTTGGCATCACCTTTACTAATAGATGGAATTCCACCTGCTAATTGTACCGGTATAGCCAGTGAACCAGAACACTTAATTAAGATTACACTGTAAGGTTGAGTAGTCTTCAGGTTAAATGCTGCCTGGGTCTAGAGACAGCTATATTACTTTTATTCTACATGACCACCAAATCACTTCTGGTATTCTTTCTTTGGTTAATCCATCACCACTGGGCTGGCAAGATAGCTCCGTGAGTAAAAGTATTTGCTATACAAACCTAATGGCCTGAATTTGATCTTTGGCTTGAGTTCCATCTGAGGAATCCATGGTGAAAAGAGACAACCAATTCACAAGAGTCCTCTGTACTACACACACACACACACACACACACACACACACATCCTAAATTAGACATTCAAGAATAAACTACTGACTTGGTAACACTCCACTTCAGAGACAGAAGTAGTTTTGGATCTGGGCACACAAGAGCTTAGGATGGCTACAGTGACTTCTATCCAAGAACTTCACCAAGGCTGTCATTTCCCCCAATAAGGCAGGTGGAGGTAACATAGGACAGAGATGCAGCCCAGAGGCCCTGTTTTCTTCTGATTGACAGGATGCTTAAAGTCCCTGAGTGTCCGCAGGCTGGGGAATTGTTCACACTCCTCCTGAAGCACCACTGACCCAGCACTCCTGCTTCTGATGGCTAGCTCTAGAATTCTCTGACAATGTTCCGCTCCATGGCTGACTCCTTGTTCTCAGTCTGGGACTCCTCTTCTGAGAAGACCAGTTTTCTGCCAACCTCTCCCTATGCAGGTGGCTGCCCCAGTGCTGGGGCCTCTGTCTCCCAGGGAGCTGTACTCATCTTTACTTATGGTTCTTCTACCTGAATCTGAGCTTAAAGGTAAAGCTGAGGCCCATTTCATTTCTCTACCTTATTGTGAATCCTAAAGTAGTAAAAAGTGTATGTGTGTGTGTGTGTGTGTGTGTGTGTGTGGGGGGGGGGTGTATTCATGTGTGTATGTATGTGAGGGGTGTGTGTGATATGCGTGTATATGTTGTATGTGCATGCATATGTGATTGTATTTGTGTGTATGTAAGTGGTGTGTGTGTGTGCATGTGTGTGGTATGTATGTGAGTGGTGTATATTTGTGTGTGTGTGTGTGTGGTATGTTATTTCTGGCATCCTTTACCTTCTTCTGGCATCCCAAGATATGGGATTCACTGTCAGCCAGCATTTAGGAAAAATGCTTAGTCACCCAGGGCCTTATATCCTGTATTATCTATGCACATGTGTGGCATATCTAAAATATAAGCTCTGTATGCAAGTGGTGAGCTACTTTTAAAATTAGACCTCACTCGGCCCTCCCTTTCTCTCTCCCCACAAACTGTGCTCCTCTGCTTTCTCTCTTTCTCTTCCACCACATCTCTCTCTGGCAGGCTTGCTCACTCCCCCAGTAAACTCTTAAAATGGGTTTCATTGTATGTTTGTGGTCTATTCAAGCCAGGTAAATACAACAGTGTGTATGTGAGTGGTGTGTGTGCATGCGTGTAAATGTGTGTGTATGTATGTGTGTGCGTGTAGAAAAGGAATGGAATGGCATTTCTCTAGGGTTTTAAAGGAGAAACCAGGTATAGAATATGAAGCAGAAGCCGGGCGTACATGACACTCGACACCGATCTTTCTCGTCATTTCTCTCTGCTTTGCAGGCCTCCCTCAGCAGCTTTTGCTGACTCTGTCTTCGAAGCTGTGGTGATCCCACACCTCATAGGGAGTAGCACTATTTGAAAGGCTTAGGACAAGTTCCTTTATTGAATTAGGTGTGACCTAACTGGAGGAAGTGCGTCACTGGGGTGGGCTTTGAGGTTTCAGTGGCTCCCTTTTTGTCCTGCTCTCTATGGATTCAGATGTAGAACTCTCGGGGTTCAGCCTACCTGAGAGCCGCCATGCTTTCCTTCATTCTAATAACGAACTAAACCTATATGCCAGCCCCAATTACATGGTTTTTTAAAAATAAGAGTTGCCACAGTCATGGTAACACTTCACAGCAATAGAACACTAAAACAGAAGGTATCTTGGACGTGACTTCACAGGACAGTGCCTAGGATAATCACTTCCTGCAAGATATGATGGGATTATGATGGAACAAACACATTTTTAAAAATAGTTTTTAAAAGCCCGTGGATTCATCAATGAACACATTTTATGGTGATAACTGATGACCTCCCTTTCTTGGAACCGTCATTGTAAATTAGCTCATACAAACTGGGTGATAATTGCATTTCGGTGTAGTCTGAAACTCAATAAACACTACTGAAAACTGATAATTACAAATTAGGACAATAATAGAACTTTAGGCTCTTCGTGCATCTCATGGAGCCTATTCAGAAGCAAACAAGAGAAAAAATTTAAAGTTAATTCATTAAAACCATTTAAATATTAAACATGCATGGGAGAAAGCGGCAAAGACCATTTGGACCACCAGAGGGCACACAAACATTAAAAACACCCACAGTTTCTCCATCAGTCTCTGCAAGCCATTAAAACCAACAATGGCTTTTTCCCAGGATTGTTTTCCCAGGCTTCTTATACTAGTCATTGCATTAGAGGGATGAGTGAGAAAGACTGTTAAACATGAATGTAAGTTTGTTAGAAATGGCTACAATGCAGAGCACGGAGGATCACACCCGTAATTCCAGCGCTAGAGAGAAAGATTAATTTTAATATTGGCAACCACGAGTTTGGGCTTGCCTTTTAACTGGAGGCTTAATCCATATAAACAAAACCCCTTGGAAGTGGCCATGAGGAGATTTGGCCTTAATATAGGTCCATGTGGCCAGCAGGCTCCCTCTTTCCCCAGAAGTGATCAAAGCAAGGAATGATGGAAACAGGAGCTGTCTTGTAGACCGTTACCTGTTGCTGGCTGGTGCTGGTTGTGTTGATTATCTGGTTATCAGTGCCTCAGTGGTGCAGTCATCTATATATCACTTCAATGTATTTGAATGTTCAATGTGCCGCCCACAAATAATGAAATAGACATTTGTGGAGACATGCCATAGTGTATGTATTAGCTTTTATGTTTCTTTTTAACACTGACTATTGAGATTGAATGAGATGGATTAATAGTTGTTTTAAGATGGGTTTAAGGGTTTTGTTTGGGTTTGGTTAAATTCAACAATAATTAGGATTACATGTAGTAACAAAAAAATCACCAATTATGACTCAAACTAATGTACATTAGAAAAGCAAGTTCCTGGCTAGGACAGACTATTCTGCATAGTAAAGTTCATGCAAGCCAGAGCCACATCAAATGACCTTTTCTGAACAAAACAGAGTCAAAACAAACCCTATAAATGACTGCAAATATATATATATATATATATACATGCAAAATTACAGAATTAATTTAAACTTTCCTCCAAAAGTGTGATTTTTTTAAAAGAATTCTTTGTGTGTAAAAACTACATTTATTTAGGTATAAAAACTACGGAATTATTTATTTTGTTTATACATAATTAATGTATGGGGTTTTGGAATAGGATCTGTTACATACACACATATATGGAATGAACAGAGTTTCTGAGTCAAAACACCCCATTCCCATTGTGATACCCTGTTTCTAGGATCTAATGCACTTCTCCAAGGTTGCCCTGACTATTTCATCATTACTGTCCATCCATGTTGACAACCTCTCTCTGATGTCACTCAAATGCAATTGACTTTGTATGTCACATTTAAATGTGTGTTCATGTGTGCTGGGAACTGAACTCAGCTCACCGCATATGCTAAAGACACTCTGCCACTGAACTATAATTCTCAGACTAATTTTCAGGAAACAGTCTTGATCATATTGGTTTTCTTCTCAAGAATGTTTAGTGGTTAGTCTCCATTTCTACAAAACAAAACAAACTGCCACTTTCCATTAAGAGCCAGTCCAGTACTCATTTTTCTCTCCCCATCTCTACATTGATTTCTTTTCTAGATGTTTACAGGCACATCTTATATCCCCTCCAAGAACAACCTCATAAATGTAAGTGTCCTTGCTCAGGAACAAGCATGGGAGCCTTATTACAGCAAGTTATTGATGCTGAAGGCCAGTCTAAGAGAACCAGAGGGAAGACACTTGCTGGGGATGGGGGGAGCAGCCAAAGATACTGCAGTTTGACTGCATAATAAGCCAGTATAAATTTAGAAGCCGAAGTAATGATTTAACTCTATCTTTCAAGGCTCTGAAGTTTAACTGGATCAGTCAAGGGACTGGACTCTGAAATACAGTCACAGTGGCTGGTGGCTAGTCTCAGGTCATATGATGACTTCCTCACTTACATGCCTGACTACCCAGTGCAGGCATTGTGAAAAGTTCTGTTTGTTGCCCAGATGTTTACTCTCTGCACACAGCTCTTCTATGTAGCCTGCCTGTTCATCTCCTATGGTCTCAGTTGAACATTTCCAAAGACTAGATATATGTATCAGGCTTCTTATACCTTAGCCTTAGAAACCACACATCATCACTTCCTCTATGTACTAACCGGGATCTACTGTGGGAAGGGACCGCACAGTACCAGATAGTGTAGTTCCTCCGGTTTGAGGCCCTCTTCAAAGCCTACCTCTATTATCAACAGGACTGACATTTCCAGTGCTGAAAGTACTTATATTTGAGGAAACACCCAATATACATCAACCAGAAGAACCAGAAAAGATCGGGGTAACTGAATTCTAATTTTAAGATAATTATGGAGAGTGGATGACCTGTTTAGTATATATGTTCAGAGCTTTTTAATGTTCTTCTTATGGAGTGGTGAATGTACTCTCTTTCCCATGGAAAACAACAACCCCAACCTTGTTCAATAAAGTGTAGCAGAAGTAATGTTAGGTAAATCCTAAAACAAGACAGGAGAAACATTGTCTACTTTGCTTTCTAAAACACCGAGTCTTAAAAATTTTCAGTTTCTACACAATCTGAGTGCTCAAGGCCTCCATGCCGAGGAAACCTGAGCTAGTCCTTGTAGGCAAACTTGAGAATGCTTGAGGATACACAGAGCCCTTGATAAACAGAGACCAGGCACCCTGGACACAGCCGATTGAGGAACATCTACAATGAAAGGCTATGAACAGGTCATTCTCTGAGATGGTAATGGAATGGGGGTGGCAGTGATCACAAATATATTGTAATTCACTTATTGCCATTATTCAGACTTGATATGGAATGGGACTGTGTACTTCTGATCTACTTCTGAACAATGTTTAGACTTTCTCATGTGGTTTTTATCAGGCAGCAGTGTTGCTAGGCAGTTGGGGGTCTTTTGAGGGCTCTTGATTTCATTAACAAAATAATTTAAAAAATGGACTCAGACAGAAGCTTGAGAACAATTTTACTAGAGTTTGAGAAAAAAAAAAAAACCGACAGGTAGCTAGCTGAAGGTCCCTACAGCTGTGGGGAGAAGAGGGAAGGGTAAGAGGAAGGGAGATAGATGGTTTATCAGGTAGAGTTCAAATAAGCAGGCTGATAGAGCAGACGTCTACAAGCAGGAGTGGAAAGGATGCAGGGTCTTTGGAGAAAACAGTGAGAAAGTCCAGAGCGTCAAGGCCTGAATGCTTGGGATTTTGGTCAGTGTCCAAAGGGGTGAAGATGTTGGAAAGGAGAAGTTAGTCCTTTGAGGTTAGAACTCTGGAAAGCAAACAAGCTTGGCACGGAGACTATGCAAGCGACTGAATTAGGGCGGGGCTTCTGGTGGTAAAAGGACGGCTCATTAAGGGGATAATAACATGCACCCAACACACACACACACACACATCTTAGCAGGTCCTTGGATGAATCACCCTGGCCAAGTGACTGACTGGACTCACGGACGAGCTCGTACAGAAAGGGACAATAGTATGGCTTTATTATGTCTCCACTCGGGATGATCCTATTTTCTGGCCAAGAAGAAGCAATTTTCCCTTCACAGCCTCAAGAGAGTCTTGGTGCCTCATCTTCCTCCCTTTTGTTTGTCACTTCAAATGTCAAGGAGGGGCAAGGCTGATTGATGATGAGGGATGGAGCTGTTCTCGGGTCCTACAAAACTGCTAATGCCCTGGCTGTAGAGCTACCCAACACAAGGCATTGCTTGCTAACTGCAGAGTCCTTTATCCCTAAAGACCCTTTGCACTTAAACTGGAGGCTGGAAAAGCTTCTGGTGCTCTGTAAGCATTCAGGAGTGGATGGAAGACAGAGGACCTCAAGTACCTGTACTGTTGTAAGCAAATGGAATAAAGCATATCCATGCTGGTAACATCAGATCTGGCTTTTCATCCCTCTCAGGCCAAGTAGGGGGCACCTCGCTGCTCATGCTTTTGAAGCCTGTGTGCTTTAGATCCAGCTTAAGTGTAAAGACTTAAAATAAGCTGATGGCTGAGCAAAACCTGAAGGGAAGGTCATGAGCAAAGGTAGGAGGGCCAAGGTGATGTCTAAGCTGGCTGAACCCATTCCCTCTGTCTCCAGGCTCACTACATATGTTTCTAAGGCACGATGTCCTAAGGGAACAACGCCCCCTGACCCCATTTCAAGAAGATCAAGGCAACACTAGGTCTAGACATTTGAGTGACAAGACCTTGCTTTCAGACTCCATGGTAGGGTCCTGGCGCCAGGGATAAACAAAGGCAAGGGCAGGAAGGAACCAGAACCAGCGGTGAGGGCCAACTGGCTGTGGTGAGGGCGAGACCCTAGAACCCCTTCTTTTTAACACCAAGGACCTCCTCTGAAGCCCGACTCTCTAGAACCCTGGGTTTATACCACGAAGAGCCAGAAGCACACCATAGAGGTGGAGGGTGCTTCGGTCCCTCTGATCTTACTGAACTACCCACAGGCTTCCATACTCTCTAGGACAAGAGGTTTCTGGTCATTCAGGAATGGGGGGGGGGCTGGAGAAGGGGTTGCCATTGCGAAGAGCCTACTCCCTGCTGTACAGGAAACCTGCATGGAACTAGCAGAACCCTCACTGCGCACCAGAGCGGGCGCTGACCTCAAACCCTGACCTTTGCTCTTCACACTGAGAGGCACTAGGCAAAACAGTCCCATACTGTTTTGTTCTGGGGTTTGGAGTTTGTCAACAAGCAATGTGACTTTAATACTAAACCAATGGAAATCTGAAAAATGGAAAGGCTCCTTTCTCTGTTTTGACGGAATGATGAATAAGCCAGAACTTTGTTGTGTTTGAGATGGCTTTAGGGTGTAGAAAAATATCTACATGGACTTATCGCTCGTATTCAGTACGGATCGTTGCCAAGGTTGGCAATTAGAAAAGAAAGAAAATAAACGGCTTGGACCAGGAAACTAAAGAGGCATCCAATCCTTTAAGACAGAAGGGCTTGTTTGCTCTAAATACCTCCCAGGCTTCCACAGAAGATCATGCCTGGCTTTTTTTTTTTTTTTTTTTGATTTAACTCATCCTGTTTCTGTTTCCAGAGACTCAGTGCAAGTGGAATTCATCAGCCAAAACCACAAATACGATAAAGCCCCTTCTAAGGACATTTAAAGTGCATTCAGCTTGCTGGTACCAGATAAGAACTCTGGCCTTTTCTGTGCTGGGAACCTCAAGTGGTCACATCGGCCCATTACGTCTTAAATGTTGCCTGTGGCCCTGGAACAATGAATGAGCCTGAGGCCCAGGAGCTGAAGCAGTAGGCAGTCTGCCAAGTTCAACACCCGGCCAGTCTGCAAAGGAGGCCTGCTGGGGGCTGCTTCCGGCTCTGCATAAGATGCGGAGCAAAGATTTCCATGCTGGCTTTCCGCATGCACGTTCCACGGAGAAGGCCTGGACCAAAGATGACCTGTAGTGACATTTTCCATGACGCTCTTTATTTTGTTTTGTTTTCTGTTTGATAGTGTAACTTCAGGTTTCTTTTTTTGTAACAATCGCTTGGCAAGGCTTACTCTTAGATGTCATGGGGGAGTCACCAGACACAGCTGGATTCTACCCTGGGCAGATGTCTCCTTTTAAAATGTAGCTTCATGGGAATTTACTGAATTATTTGTGGAGGAAACCTTTGTTGCTCAGCTGTTGGTCAAGACCATGCTTTGCTTGTGGAAGCGAAACTGCAGTGGAGCTGTATGGCAATTAAAAATTGAATTAAAAAAAAATGGAAATACAGGGAGCTAGAAAGACGGCTCAGTGGTTAAGAGCACTTCACTGCTTTTGTGGAGACTTCTGGATTCAGTTAACTCCAGCTCCCAGTTACACACATATACAGACACACATATACACGTATTTAAAAACAAATCTTAGAAAATAGAAATACATAATGTGCTATCTCCATAAGAACAATACCCTTATAAAGCATGCCCTATTTCTCTCCTATATTTGCCTCCATTGGAAACTCACAACAAGCATTTAGAGCAACCAAGCTCAACCTCTAAGACAAAGATTGCTGCCTGTTACCTCCTTTGGTGCATTCAGTGGCAAATGACCTACCTGTACTGAGCATCCTGTAGATATCGTTTTCATCCAGTGCCCAACCCACATCACTATGTGTTTATGTTGGAGTAAATATAGCTGCACATACTGTATGGCAGTCTCTAATACATTGCCCTCTGGGGGAATTTTAAGATCAGTTTGGGCCTTGCCTAATTTCTTTTATGAATGCATAACATGGCTTCTACTTGGTTTGTGGCAATGTTCCAGGCCTGCTTAGGGTGCTTACTAACAAGAATTTATTTCCATTGGGACATGTTTGGTATACTTCCAGAAAATTCTTTGCTATGAAGGCCGAGTTTCCTGGAAAAGATGATTGTTGGCTTTTACTAGGAGCCAAAGGTTTACCCTTTTGTTGCCTGAGTTTGGAAAAAAGGTGGCATGATTCTGCCTTAAAACATAATTACTATTCATGCCTGTGCAGTTTGAAAGATATTTTATTGGCTTTTTTATTTAGTTTTCCATTTTCTAAACCATTGCACAGATGTGCTGACAGGTATCGGAAAATGTTTGCCCAAGACTATTGAAGAATTCACATGTTCATCAAAAGAATCTTTCTTGTAAAACACTCATCCAATGTGAGATTATAAAACTATGAAGAGAAGTGAAGAATAATTTCTTCATATGCCACTATGGAAGATTATTAGAATTAGAATATGTTGCTAATATTTTATAATGTGATTATAAATATTCAAAATAAAATGAAAGAACTAAAACTTAATTTTGCATTAAGTTGTGGCAAATCCTCTCAGGGAAGAAAATTTTCTTGTGACCTTAGAATATGAGAATTAAACTGACTGTGGTAGTAGATGCTTTTGATCCCAGAATTTGAGAGATGGAAACAGGAAGGTCAGAAGTTCAAGGTTAGCCTAGGCTAGTTGAGCACCTGG
>PVIH01012543.1:19480-63108 GCA_004025045.1 Sigmodon hispidus
AAAAAAAAAAAAAAAAAAAAAAAAAAAAAAAAAAAAAAAAAAAAAAAAAAAAAAAAAAAAAAAAAAAAAAAAAAAAAAAAAAAAAAAAAAAAAAAAAAAAAAAAAAAAAAAAAAAAAAAAAAAAAAAAAAAAAAAAAAAAAAAAAAAAAAAAAAAAAAAAAAAAAAAAAAAAAAAAAAAAAAAAAAAAAAAAAAAGTAGGGCAAATAAGTAAAACAAGAATAATTAACTACATAAATAAATAAGAAAAATGAGAATTGACTGAAGATCCTAAATATGGGTTATGTTCTCAGAAAAGGGAAGAAAACCCACAAATAACAATAATAAAAGCTGCGCAAAGCTTCAATCTTTTCCAGTAACTTTATTATTAAAGTGCTATTTTGTTCTTGACACTGTTGCATCGTTTCATTGGATAAAACAAGTAATGATGCAGGTATCCTGTGGGCTGGGATGCTGAGAAGGGTGAAGTCCAGGTACAGCAAGCAGGGTGACTGCAGCCCCGCAGGTAATGCCCACTCACCTCTTCAGTCATCACCCCATCCAGATGCTGGGACCCAGGAGACTGTATGTGTTAACATTAAGGCAGTAGAAGATCTACTGAAGTGTAGCACAAATTCTAATTGTTATTAAATGAAAACTCCGAATCAGATATGGGGGGGAGGGGAAGCTGGAATAAAACAGACCCCAGTCAGTTCTCACCCAGCCAACTTCTCAAGGTAAAAGCTGTCTTCCAGCTTCCTCAGCCTCGTTCCTTTTTCTACAGAGTAACTCTGTCTTCCTATGTCTGCTTTATCTTCTTCCCCTAGTTGTTTCACTTCCTGGCTCAACTCTGCATCATATTCTAGAGTTAAGATTAAAGATGTGAGCTACTACTATTTGGTAATTAAACCTTAAACTCATAGAAACACAGAAAGATCTCTGTCTCTGGAGCTATAGGATTAAAGGCATAGGTCACCATTCCCAGTCTTTCCCTGTGCTGGGATTAAAGGTATGAATTACCACTCTCTGACTCTCCTGACTTGACTGTGAGTAGATTTCTTCTCTGATGTTTCAGACTGGTTTTATTAAATATATATATATATATACATATGTATGTATATATATCACTGGTTTTATTATATATATAATATATATATATATATAATCACACTGAAGATTTCATACCATTGGCAAAAACATAAACAGATTTTACAATAAAAACCAAGCAAGTTTATTAGAAGCTACCCTGCCCCCCTTTAAATTTCAAGCAGAAATTTTGTCTGGGAACATGGCTCTGCAGCTGTCTTGCTGGGAGACACATCTGAAAAGAGAGATCCCTTCCTGTGTTCCCTTCACAGTCCACCTCTTCCTCCTGCTTCCTCAGAACTGCCTGAAAGCTGGACTCAGTTTACCTCTACATTGCCGCACTTGGGGCAGGGGTATGTATATCTTACGTTGCCACACTTGGTTGGGAGGTGGGGGGGAGGGGTGTGTATATCTACTGCAGCTAAGTTTGCTTACCTTGCAAGAGCCAACGCTTTTCCTGAATGAGGTGTTGTGATTGAACTTAAATATTTTTTGTGAGTGCAGGCTTATTTCCTGATTTTTCAGATTTAAAGAAACTAGTTGAAATAATAAACTTCCTTTTTCTCTTTTGATTGAATCTACAGTGGTAATAAAATAAAGAACAGCCGTGCAAGAAGACAGCAATAACTGTGGATGACAATAACCCCCTCGGCAGCAAAAAACCAAAGTTGTCCTTGTGGCGAACACTCACCAACCCTTGCATTGTCCATGATGGCCCACCTTTTGGATTGACAAATGACCCATAGGCTACTAAGCCCTGTGACTTGGGACCAAGGTTTATACAACTCTCTTATACACATACCTACACAAAACACATAGATCTCTTTCATATACCTACGCATATCACACATACATACATACACCTATATATAGCATACACTTAATTAATGGATTGTAATTTAAAGCAGGAAAGAACTGGCATCTTGGATCAGAAGAATGATTGGACAGACACTGTTGGAGAATGGTATTATTAAAAAGATGAAGAAAGCTCCTCTTTTGTTGCTATTTAAAGGTCTTGAAGGGAGAATTCTAGAGATGGTGACAGTGGGAAGCTGAGGTCCAGGACTTCAATCAGATTCCCAGCAGGGGAAAGGCTCAAAATCCTGTCGGTATTTGTTGGAATTAGCAGAGAGAGACAGCAAGTACAGGAGTAGCAGCAAGGCCAAAGAAACACTCTCACTGAAGAGAAACCAAAGTACAAAGTGAGGAAAACGGTGCCGGGGTGCTGCTGATGGAGAAAGTGGGAAGCAAGAGCGCCGGGGCAGTTAAAGGAAAAATGGTCTGGTGTAGAACAGGCACGCAATAACTTCTTAAAGGTAACAGTCAACATAAAGCCTTTTCCGGACTTCTGAAGATCAAGCTGAGAGTTCCTGTGGACCATCCCTAAGCCTTCCAGGCAGATGTGCGCTGGGATATTGGCATTCTGATGGTGTTTGTCTCACTAATGAGTCCCTCAGCAGCTGGCTGGGCTTTCAAGGGCACTTACTCCTTGGCCTTACCAAGTTGTACTTAGGGGTTTGAAAAGAGGTCAAGATAAAGGGGCTCCTCTATAAACCAAGGCCACTGGGGAACTAGGAACATTAAACTAGGAAGGGTACATCACGCCCTGAGGCCTAGATTTTCTCAAATGGAAACAAATCATTGATTATTTTTATAATGATTTTTCATGTAAATTCTTCAACAGTGCCAATTTGACATTACCAACCAAACTACTTATGTGAAAATCCATTTGAATGGTTCAATATCTCTTTCAGAATTATTAGCCTTGCTTTTTACCATTTCTTGATGTTCACGACTCCTAAACATTTTGCCATTGACCCATCAACCTTCCATGAACCAATCTCTTTTAAGGCAGTTTCAGAACACTTTAGCCTTCACAGGGTAGAGGTACAACCTGCCGGGCTACCCTGCAGCAAAACTGAGCCATTACATTCCACAGGCCATACCCAAAAGAACTCTGTGTGGGTGTTTTATGTGCTGTATAGCACAGATGAAATCTTCACAGCCAGATTCAAAGAGATTCTGCCTACTGTGGCACACTTCCTGAGTGATCCTTTCCTATTTGTTTCAGGATTTCAGAGGCATAAATTGGTCAGTGTGGTTCCCACAGAAGAAACGGAGTTGCTAGAAAGAGACTTCACAAGTTTAGGTTCATCACAAGTTTTATTTTGTTTGTTTTTCTCCTAAGAACCGTCAGAGGCTGCCATCATCACCATCTTCTTGGTACAAGCTCCTACATATTCTGGGAGGGAAAAAAAATCATACCACACTGTTGTTGCCACTCTTGATGGAAAAGAGAGGCCCTCCCAGGTGAGATCAATATGGCAGCCACTTCCTACCCTTTTCTATCTCAGCCTGTTCTTATAAAGGGAGTGGTACTAACAAGCCAGAGTACTCAGAAGACTAAGTGTAGCCTAGAATATTGAAAAGAGGAGACTGATAGAAGAAAGAGGAAATAAAGGAAGGAGAGAGGAAGAGGAAAAGGAAAAAACAGCCAGAGAATTTGGGGGGAGGGGGACTTGGGAGAGCCAATGCCCTGTGACTGCCTGATGAGCACTTGTTATTAAGGAGCTGACAAGTAGCCCTTCACTCGCAGCTACAGGCAATCGCCCTACACTATGGCCACAACCCCAGCCACTTACAGCTCTATAGCATTCCACTCATCCCACAGTATTTGCTGAGCTGTGATACACCAGCATTGCCCCAGTTTAGGGAGTCCATAAGCAGGCACAGAAACCCTCTGTCTGAGGCTGAAGCTGTTTCTATTTTCAAAGAAGGGAGGGATTACTCCTTCCAAGACTTCATACGATTTGTTCAACCTAACATTTGCCCAATCAAAAGGCAATAAACAATACTAACTAACTAGTCAGCTTTTCATCACTATGACAAAATACTTGAGACATCAACTTATAAAAATAAAAGGTTCATTTTCCTTTATAATTTCAAAGGTTCCCATTTGTGGTCAATTGGCCCCAGCGCTTTTGGACCTAACTGGGAGCACATGGCAGAAGTTGCTTATACCATAGCAGCCAGGAAGCAAGTGGAGGGGGGGGCGCTGTGGAGACAGTTCAGTGTTGAAGAGCATTATCTGCCCTTGCATAGGACTAAAGTTAGTGTTCAGCACCCAGTTTGGGCAGCTCACAGCTGCCTATAGTTCCAGCTCTGGGAGATCCAAGATCTCTGGGATCTGTAGGTAGCTGCACATCTATGTGCACATAACACATAATTAAAAACCATAAAGACAGATCTTGCAAAGGAAAAGAACTGGGAAGAATTCAGAGTCCTGATATTCCTTCCAAGGGCACACTCAATCCCTAAACTTTTTTTCTACTGAATGTCAACTCCCACTTTTTCCAATATAGCAGGATAGAGACCATGTTTTCAACACACAAGCTTCAAGGGACATTCAAGATCTAAATTAAACAAATGCACATAAATGTATTTATTCTGTGAAATTTGGACATGAATAATTTTCCTTTTGCCTTCACTACTGAAAAATTTGCATTTGTGATGACATTTAGAAGAGGCTTAATCTTTCAGTATATAGATTGAAATATTGATGTGCAAAATAAAGTGACATCTGGAATTTTTTCAGAATAATCTCAGGGATCCAGAGTCTGGGGACATAGAGGAAATAGATTCAGTCACCTGATCTTGAGTATTGAATGATAGTCATGTGGGATTCCTCATCTGTCTCCTGAATCTGTGCTGGACAGTGTCCACAGTGAGCACCTTTCTGAGGTGGTAGGGGATGCAGCAAGCTTCATCCTGGGTTACCTAGGGTGATAGTAAACTCCAGTGATCCTCCTGCCTCTGCCTCCAGAGTACTAACTAGGCTACCACACTTGACCATATAGTAAACACTTTCAAACCACACATAACACAGAGTATATTTTACGACTATCCTCAGTGTTTACAACAACTGTGAATGACAGATACATGCCCTTTACCGAATAAGAACATGCATTGAAGCTTCATGCATTGAAGCTGCCAAGATATTTCAACCCTATGTATAAAAAAGCTGATGTAACTTTTAAAATCAAACAGTGATCCTTGTGACAATGATTTATGTGAGATAGCCCTGGGGATAACTTTTAAAAAAGTGTTTTAAGTGGGAAAAAAGGAGAGAAAATGAAATAAAATAAATCTGTACCAGCTCAATTATTTAACTAAGTTGGTGGGGGGGCGGAAATAAACAAAAGTGTTTTGTGAGCCATCCTGAACATTTGGTGTCCACAAAGAAATGAAAACACTCTGTGTAGTGAGATGATGGATACAGGGCAACCAACACACACACTAAAGAGAAAATGGAGACTGTGAGCTATCACTCTGCATGTTTGGCTAGACTCCCTCATACACTCCCAGACCATATGCTTTCAAAACCTGCTCATGTCTGCTGATTTCCAGGCAGGACATGTCTGCTGTACCGTTGAACTCACAGCAATTGTGGTTATGTGCACAAGGTCTGTACAGCACTGGGTTGTTTAATGACCTGCCCCAACTTGGAGGGGTTTGTGGAGCCCTGATACTCACTGGAGATTTATACATAGATAATGGTTGATGAGTAGAGAGCCATTTTCTTCAGTGGTATAGCCCCTAGTAAAGTGCAATGTTCTTGATAACAACCTTAATAAATTTCACTGAGTCACACACACACACACACTCATGCACACACACACACATATGAACCCATGCACACATGCACAAACATAGGAATATAGGTTATGAGACACAGCTGATTGAAAAGTTCAAATTACAATCAAATTATAGTTTGGAGTATCTACATTGCTTGTATGGGCATTCAACAAATGTTTATTGATGTTTAGTATGCTCCATGAAGTTTTGGGGAAATGAATAAAAAAAAAGAAACAGAAATACCTGAGCTCATGAAGCATATATTCCATTAGAAAAATTTAGATAATATACACAATAATTAGAGATGTGTTTGACAGTAAAAGAACACAGAATTAGGAAATATACAGGAGTGGACTAGTTTATGTCATTGCTGTGGCAAAATACAACTTTAGAAAGGATGAGCTTATCTTGGCTCACAGTTTGAGGGAACAGTCTATCATGGTGGAGAAGGCATGGAAGCAGGGGCAGGAGACAGCTGATTACCTCACATCCACATCAAGGAAGCAGAAAGCCAAGGTTGATATACTTGGCTCCTTTCTCCTTTTTTCACAACCCAAGACCCCAGCCTATGGAATGGTGCCCATAGCCACACTTGGGAAAGTTTTTCCCTACCTCAGTTAACTCCATCTTGGGCCAATGAGAGATGATTCAGTGGGTAAAGTCATGCAATCAAATATGATGTGAATTCAATCCCTAAAACACATGTAAAGGTGGAAGGAGAAAATCAGTTGTGATGATATATTTATTGTTTGTAATCTAAGAAATAAAGATTTTCTAAAGATCAGAGGACAGAGCCAGTCACAGAGCTCAGGCAATGGTGTCACACATCTTTAATCCTAGCATTTGGGAGGTAGAGATCTCTGTGAATTAAAGGTCACATTGAGCTGGCTACATGATATTAATCTAGTCTAGCAGAGAAACATAGCCAGGCAGTGGTGGCATACCCCTTCAATCCCAGCACTTGGATCCCATGTCTCTGCTTCCAATACTTGGGAAACACACACACACACACACACACACACACACACACACACACACACTTACTTTTAATTCTAGCATGAGGAAGTTTGAATCAGGAAGAGATATGGCTGGGCAGAAAAAAGTATATAAGGCAGGAGTAGACAGAGTTAATCCTTTCTAAGGACTCAGAGGCATTCAGTCTGAGGATTCATGGAGACAGGATCTTCCCTTTTTGGCTGAGCAGTTGGCTAGGTGAGGTCTGTCTGATCTTTTAGAATTTGCCCCAATATCTGATTCCAGGATTTTATTATGAGACCAAGTAGAATTCATACAACAACCAGCTCCCCTAAGTTGTCACCCACCCTGTCTTTTGCATCTACGCTAAATAAAAATGATTTTTACAAAAATTGTTTAAATTGACCCAATCTAGACACTTCCTCACGGGCTCATCCAGGATGTTCGTCTCTTATTTGATTATAGATGTTACAAAGTTGACAATATGAACCATCACACAAGATTAATGTAAAACAAACAAACAGAACGAGAAAGCCTATGAGAAACAAACCATCACACATGCTTAGGTGGCCTAAAGGTGGAGTTGTTAGTGTCTGCCTCACTCCAATCTGAGACCAGAGCTGCATCCCGGGTCCTCTAGCCTCCTGGAGCCACTTGCAGCCCTACAAATGTGCCCAGACAGACATTTGGTGACACTACACTTACAAGACACAGCCGAGTGATTCCTGACCTTCAATTTCATCCCAGAGACATTCCAGTCCTCTGTGCCTTTTTCCTGAAGCCTCTGCTCACCTTGGAAACTCTCCGTCACTCTTTAGGACCCAACTCGAGGTTCTTTTCTTCCTTGGAGGTTTCTTCACTCACCTGCATTTTTCCTGCTGTCTGAAAGGGTTTTCAAGCCTTCCATGTTATCACTCATACCCGCATACCTCACATATCTTCTCTGTAGGCAACCTCCACCCTCTATGCCCACCCTTTGTGGTGCTTGGAATTGAACTCAGAACCTTGTGTCTGACTAAGGCTTGATTAGTTGTAGTGCTCTTCTAATTTTTCAGTGAATTTGAAATTATCTTAAACAATCAAAACAAGATTGTTGTGAGGTCACAAGCCCATAATCACAGTGTAGTGGGATTATGTTGTTACATTGTAAATTTTGCACTGGTTTAATAAAAATGCTGACTGGTTGAAGGTAGACAGGAAGTGTGGGTGGTGCTACCAGACTAAGAAAACTCTGGGAGCATGAAAAACAGAGCAGAGATGCTACTGAGATGCCAAAGAGACACCAGGAGAAGCCAACAGATGCAGAGGACAGCTATGCTGCTCTGAGAAAAGGTACTGAGCCACATGGCTGAACAAGATAAAAATCATGGGCTAGTTTAAGAATTAAGAGTTAGAAAGACATATGAGACCCTGTCTAAAAAGGGTGTGGAAGTCTTTAAAAGAGAAAAATTATCTAAAAAGTCTAAAACTCTCAACATTAGAAATTATTTCAAAGATTTCCCCCCTTTTATCTATTATGAATTTTTAGTCATTCTGAGGCCCAGTTTCAGAATGCCCGTCACATGGGCAGACTGAGCAGAGACAGAAAAGGCTCCATCTGTAGAGGTCAAGGCACAGATTTTTTGCCCAAATCCACCTACAGCCACCTCTTAGTTGACACGTCAGCAAGTAGGAAGTAGCTTGCACAGTAGACTGTGGCGAGTCATTCATCTCTTACAGTATGCAGCTCAGGCTGCGTCCTAGGCTCACTTTATCCTTGAGTGTCTTCCAAATCTTTCTTAAAGGTGAATAGAATCTCCAGTCTCCAGGATCTCCTAAGAAATCCTAGTCAGCATCCTTCTGACCGGTAAGTGGGCCTCTGTTTCCTCACTAGTAATAAGCTTCTTCGTGAGTTCAAAGTCAGTTTTCTCTGTCTCTTCCTTCCTTTTTCGTAATAGGATTCTACTCTGTAGCTCAAGCTAGCCTTTAATTTACCACCTTCGTGCCTTGCCCTGAGTGCAGGGCATTTAGGCTTATGTCTGTTGATTCCTTCTCTCTAATACTTTCTGTCTGGGATTTCAAGGTATCTCAGGATTCTAACAGAGGCTTTTATAGATCAACTCATAGAAGAAAACAATTTTTCCTTTTCACCCTTAAGCCTCAGATATCAGTTTCCTTTCTAGAGCTGGCCTCTGTTTACAACTTCCTGTGATCCCCGCCTGGAGTTTTGTTTTGTTTCTCATATAAAATCTAATCCATAGAAGAATCTACAGTTCCTGGAGGCCTTAAGCTTCTGGTCCTTCTGTTTCAGAAAGATCATGTGTTCAAGGTCATTCTCAGATACATAGAGAGTTTGAGGCCAGCCTGGAATACATGAGTTCCTTCTCCAAAAAGGAACAGGAAGAAATGAAATGCACCAAACCAGCTACACAAACTAAAAAACATGGAGAAAATGCAATGTATTTTTAGAATAACTGTATAGCAAAAACAAATGTAGAAGTGTGTTTGAAACTCCAACTAGAATTCTGGGTTTACTGTGGAAGGGTTGATAATAGCTGGGAAGAAACAAGCAAACAAGACGCTAACAGACCCCATCAATGCTGGCCCTGCTTGGTAGTGGAAGGTTCTATGTCTGTATATGCCTGTGTTTAAGAACACCATGTTCAAGAACAGATATCGGACCAACTGTTTATAAACAATTTCCCAAGTTCCAAGAATTTTCTGGCAAAATATCTTACATCATCTTGGAAGTGTAATTTTCAAGAATGGGCTAATTAGCTGAAAACTGGCCTGGGAGAGACTGTTGAAAGCTGAATGTGCTTATCACAAGGTAAAGAAAATGAATGTCTGAAGGCCATTCTGCATTCAGCCACAGGCTGGGTGTGCTGACACTTAAGGGTAATCTCAGCTCTCAAGGCTGAGGCAGATAGGACGTGTGAGACCAGACCAAGCTACTAGGTAAAAACTGTCTAAATTGAAGAGGTTCGGTGGGGGTGGGGGTTAGGCTCACAACCTTGGGAGAGAAACCTCTACTAAGTAGTTCATTTACTGAGTTTTCTTCCAGCTGAAGTTACCGAGTGGCAACATGTCAGGCGGGCATCTGGATTTTTAAAGAAAGGGTTTTTTTTTTTTTTTTTTTTTTAAATTCATGTTTTATTGTTGTATCTATGAGTAGGGAAGTATATGATATGAGGGTGGTGTATGAATGTGGGTACGAGAAGCAAAGTTTGTAGAGTGAGATTCTCTACCTTTATGTAGATTCCAGGCATTGAACCTGGAGCCTCCTGAACTAATGAAGGCAGCCCATCTGCTTCTCAGATGAGTGAATATAGCCCCGTGGGACTACATCATCCTGCCTGTCTGACTCTCAAATTTGTCATGAACTATAATGACCATACTGATGACAGTCCAGGAGCCCATGAGCCCTTGAGCTCCCTGGCTCAGGATGTACCTGTCTGCAGGGGAATTCACAACACTGAACCACACTGCCTGCTTCATAAAGGCACAATACATAATGGCTGACACTTGTGCCTTCTCTTCTTATCATTCTTCTCTTCTTACTTTTTTGTTTCTCTATGATGTTTAACCCTTCTCTAGTCTGACACTCCAGTCTTCCGCTCCCTGTCCCTTCTCTTTCCTTAGACAGTCTTGTTGTATATCCCAGGCTGGACCCTAACTCTCAAATGCTAAATCACAGGTATACCTCTAGACTCAGCTACGGTGTTTGTTCACTTTGAAAGCAGACATTCTTCATCTGTTGCAGCTCTTCAGCCAGTACTTGACCCTGAAGCAGCTTGTCATTTTGTAGAAGAGTTAGCAGCTATTTACACTAAACCGAAGAATCCAATATGGCTGTGAAGGAGACCTAAAGCTTATGTACACCTAATGACAGCAAAAATGGCACAGAAGGCATGCAGACAGTGGTTATCTGTCAGATGGAAGGTAAGCCACAGATGGAAGCCTGCATTCTGTTGTTTATCTTTTTAAAACTATATAAAATTTATTTACTATATTTTTGGTTTGATTTGTTTTAGTTTGGTCCGATTTGAGACAGAGTCTATCTATATCTACTTGGCTGTCCTATATCTGCTCACTTTGTAGACCAGGCTGGCCTGGAACTCACAAAATTTCTTGCTTCTGCCTCCCAAATTCTGGGTTTATAGGCTTGAGCCATCGCACTCAGCCTAAACTACATAGAAATTTTTACTATTTGAATCTATTATTCATAAACTAAATACATCTATAAAAATTTATGGAAGTTAAAGCTGAATTTCTCATAGTTAAAATATTAAGGTAGGTTTATTCTGCATATATGACTGTCTTAAGAAATAAAGGTTTGTTGGAAGATCTTTGATATAAATTACACTACACTTGGCCTTGTATATGTCAATTCTTGTATCTGTCAAGCAGATACTTGTATATGTCAGTTCTCCTTTATTACCCAGTTCTTACAACATAGAAACCACGAGAACATATTAAATGCTGTGAATCCCTTTCTGGTCACATTCTTTTTGCTCTCATAATCTTGTGCCCATAGAACCAACCATGGCAGGCAGGATTCTCTCATGTTCCAGCTGGGAAAGGGCATTACAACTTGTCCAAGGTTTAAGTGTTAGAATCAGAGTTTGAATCCAGCTCTCCCAGCTCTGCATGATGCCAAGCTATTTTTGCTCTAACGTCAATGTAGAAATCACACAGGAACTAAAGAGGCTGCACAAAGAAAAGAATATCTTAATAGCACCCTGCTGACTACACCATAATTCCAACATATCACCTTCCTACTTCTCCTTGGGTTGTGCCCAGGGATGTTAGATGTCATTTTGATGCCAAGGTGGAGTTGTTCACTTTGCCTCCTATTTGGGTGAGATTAAAGCTGTTGAGACAGATGTGGTGGTACATTCTCTCTCTGTCTCTTTCTGTCTCTCTCTCTTCCTCTCTTCTTTTTGAGAACATAATTTCAATAGTCTCCCTTACTTTTCCTCCCTCCAAAACACTCCCCTATACTGTTCCCCAATCTCCTTCAAATTAATGGCCTCTTTTTTCAATAATTGTTATTGCATGCATACATGTGTATATATATATGTATATATATATATATATATTCCTAAACATAACTTGTTCAGCCCATATAATGTTACATGTATATATGTTTTCCAGGCTGACCATTTAGTTAGTACCTGATAACCATTTGCTTTGCTCTTCCTTGGGGAAGACCACCTCTCTCACTCCCAGCTTTCTTCAGTAGTCTTCCATCCCAGGTGGAGGGTTGAGGACTCGGGGCTTCTCTCTACCCAGTTTGACCTGTCCATTGGTGTTATGCTATTCAGCTCATGTTTGGGGAGTCATGTTGGTGATACTCTGTGGATGTAGCTTTTGATGTTACTAGGAGACACAATTTCACAGCAAACTCCCTGATCCTCTGGCTCTTATGGTCTTTCTATCCTGTTTTCTGCCGTGTTCCCTGTGCCTTAGGTACAGGAGTGTTTTGTAGATATATCTATCGGGACTGATCTCTATTGCTGTAATCTTCATTGGATGTGGCTTTCTGTAATGCTCTCCATCTGTTGCATAGAGAAGTTACCTTTAAAATGGTAACTTCTCTCTGAGTATAAGTACAAATGTTTATAGATTGACTTAGTAATTAGTGGTTATAGATTCTCCTCCAGTGACCATGACTTTAATCCCAGGACTTGAGATTCAGAGGCAGAAGACTCTCTGTCAGCCTGGTCTAAATACATATTGAGTTCCAGTTCTGTTAGGGCTGCATGCTGGGATTGTATCTCAGGGGGAGTGGGAGGAAATACAGGAACTGAGTTGGAAATAGCTAGTCAAAGAGAGGCAAAGCATCTCTTCTTTCACTATAGTCAAACTGATGGCAAGCACTAACGTAGAAGGTAGCAAGGCATGCTGGGTAGCATTCTGTAACAGGTTATGTCTACCTATGCATTAGAGGGCAAAAAATAACTATGATTTGTAGGTATGTGATACATCATGAAAAACTGTGATGAAAGAATCTCACTGTTTTATACATATATTAACATTTAAACATCTTGTTCATTCTTTGAGGATTTCATGCAGTGTGCTTGGATCATATTCACACCCCACTCATCCCCAGTTCCTATAAGATCCACCCCTCTCTTCTCATCTCCCAAATTTATTTCCTTTAAATTTTTAAAGTAATTAAAACATAATTGCATCACTTCTCTCTTCCTCTCATCCCTTCAGTTCTTTCCCTTACCTTGCACCATGTCTCAAATTTATGATCTCTTTTTCTTTAGCAACTGTTGTTTTATATATGTATATGTGTGTGTGTGTATACATATATATGATACAAATACATGCAACCTGTTGAATCTGTTTATTGTTACTTATATGTATGTGGTTTTATGGCTGACTATTTAGCATTGGAAAACAATGTAGGGATCTTATTCCTGGGGAACATTAATTCTCCTTCTTTCAGCAACAGTTAACTCTTATAGCCCCTCTTCTAGGGTGGGGTTATGTGAGGTTTCCCCTCCCAGGATGCATCTTCAGCTGGTGCTGCCATTGTTTGGGTCTGGTTTAAGCCACAGCTTTGTTGAGAGTTTGTGGGCTGCACCCACTGGATGGAGCAGCATCACTGCTATATATTTTCCCCACTCCTACAAGCAATTACTTTTTATAGGAAAAGATAAGGAAAGCCAACTATTCATGTATATTTTTACTTGTTTTAACCATAATCCCTTTGTATTGGCTGACGATGACTGAGATTTTGCCTTTTTTTCTTTTCTTTTTTTTTTTCTTCAAAGATTTATTTATTTATGTATACAGTGTTCTGCTTGCATGCCTGCAGACCAGAAAAGGCCACCAGATCTCATTACAGATGGTTGTGAGCCACCATGTGGTTGCTGGGAATTGAACTCAGAACCTCTGGAAGAGCACCCAGTGCTCTTAACCTCTGAGCCATCCCTCCAGCCCCCCCCCTTTTTCTTTTAATAAGGGTTTGCTCATGAATATCTGATGGCAGGGGTTAATAATAATAAATAATGATTTTTATTAGAGAATACTTGGAATATTGTAGACACTAAAAACTGAGAGCTGTTCCTTCTTGCAATGGTTCTCTTCAAGCACAGCCTTTCCCCCATGCTTCTCTGATAGTTAGATATCTGTCCCTCTCAGGGACTCTGATGCACTCCTTTTAGTCTAAGGCATGCTGTATTATTCCAAGGTTCTCTGGGCTACTTTAGCAGCAGGGTCTTTCCATCTGAGTAGAATACCCTGGGTATGTGTCTGCTGGTCATTGTCTTTCACAGCTAGCAGCTGGCAAAGCTACAGCAGAAACCTGGGCTCCTTACTATTTAAGTGGGGCCCTTTCTTCAGGATGCCATATGGTCTCTGAGAGTAGCATTGGATTTTCATTTAATTGACATTCTTGTAGAAGATCATTGACAATAGCATTAGCAGTAACCAGCTCTTTTAATTGTCAAGGTAATCCTTGTATGTCTTTGTGCAGATGTTGTATTGTTCCCGGGGTGGCTGGGAGGGTGTGTGGACTCTTCCTCTGGGACATGGACACTGCCCAACTGTAATCAGCATGGAAACCTTGCAAAATTACCAACAGATTAGTGCTCTGGCTGCCAGCACGTTCAATGCCAGACAGCTTGCTTTTGTTTTTGTTTTTCTCATTGGGACAGGTTGCTATTTCAAATACATTTTTTTTGTGGACTGTGAATGAAAGTATAGGTTCACACAGAGTTGACAAGCTGTGACAAATAGGATGGCATATATATGACATCTTAGGAAGGATGAAGAGCAGCCTAGCAAACTACTGGTTCCCTGTTCCCGTTCTTTAGCTTAGAAACCCTAGCCACATTCAATAAAATTCTGTTGGACCCTGGCATCCTGCTATATGTTTTTAGAAACACCAAATAAGTAAATGATATTTGTTTGCCCTTCAAGGACAGTTGTGAGCCATGAAGTCACAATGACCATGACATCAGTAAGAGTCACCAAGACACCTAGCATCTCTGCACATAAACATTCTATCTGTTTTGAGTCCAAAGAATACAAGGGGCCTAATAGCTTAGTTAAATGCATTTCCCCAAGTGCACACGTAGCATCTCAGGCAGGCCTCTGCTTGATATTGAAATACTGTTTGAGTTTTCCCTATTGTCTCAGCTGTCTTTTTTTATTGTGGCTTCTCTATTCTACAGTTTATTAATTCCCCAAGAATCCCTATTTTCCTGAGGCACCTAAACAATAATCTCGCATAGTTAAAGCAATGAGATGGTAAAGCATTATGTGTATCACTGGATAGAACAGCTGTCAAATTCCAAACAGTTGGAGCTTTATAATGATGCCGGAGGGTACCAAGGCTGTACTTCTTCAGTGTGGTGGTGCCCATCTCCCACCATGAGACCAGTTATATTACTTTATCTAAATCACTATGCACTATTTTCTCTGTTCCATATATTCCTTTTGCGTCTATTATAAAATTCTTTTTGAAGAAAAAACAAGACTCTCGGGATCTGCTTTGTTGTTGTTGTTATTGCTTTAACTAGATATTTGAGCCCAAATAATTTATAAAGGAAAGAAGTTTATTTAGCTTGCAATTCTAGAGGCTAGAAGTTCCAGAAGCATAGAGTTGGTGTTGGGTTCAACATCTTCATGCTTTCTTGATGCATCCTGATATGGCAGAGGACATCCATGAAAGCAATAAGCATTCCCACAGAGTGTTCTCCCCCTACCCTGCGCGCACACACACACACACACACGTGTGTGTGTGTGTGTGTGTGTGTGTGTGTGTGTGTGTGTGTGTGTGCGTGCACAGATCCAATATATGTGCTTGTGCACATGGAAGTCTCTCTTGCCTGACTTATGGCTGGCTCTCGACATTATTGACTGAATGAAGATCTCTCACTGAGATTGCTGATTAGACTGGATTAGCTGAACAATGAGTTTCAGAGAGCTACCTGTCTATACCCCCACCTTCTACCTCTCTCTCTAAGGTTAGAGACAACATGTTCAGCTTTGTACATAGGTGCTTGGGATTAGAGCACCTTATGCTTGCCTGGTGACATTTTACTGACATAGCCATCTCCCCAGCCTCAAGAGCTTTTCATAGCAAAGTCACTATTGTGGATCTTTATTCATCCATTGATTCATGAATGAATTAATTTATGGTCTCAAAGATCCCAATTCAAAACACCACTTGAAATATGCAAAGACTTAAAGGATGCATTCAGACTAGCATGTCTAGGAAGCATATATTTGTAAAGATTTGGATTTTTTTTCTTTAATTATTTTAACCAATTAGTGGCCTTGATTTAGCAGGTCAATTTTTATTTCAAAATTATGGATTTAGGGAAGACTTCTGGAAGCTGACAGGAGGCCTGAGCCATGTCTCTTCATTTCTATTTTTCTCATCAGTTACCAGGGTCCCATGCACACAGTCTGCACAGTGTCACGCACTCTCCATTCACAGTATGGTTAGACACTAAGGAAGCCTAATCTGTCACAGGTTGAGAAATTAGGCAGATTAAATGATCTTCCAAATCTGTTTGAGTTAAAATTTAGTCATTGTAGCTATGAGCTATTCTGGGCTTTCTCTATATTTTCTTCACATTTGCTTTTTAAAATGTGTTATTTAAATAAAACACGTTACTTTTAATGTATTCCAAATCAAATCTAGTTTAAAAAGAGTCTTGAGCTTAAATCTGTATGCTACTTTATGCTTTAAAGTGAAATAGTAAATATTAAGAATGTTACTTCATTTTAAAACTATAAATCTGATTGAGTGTGGGTTCACAGAGTTGTAACCTCAACACTCGATGAACCCACAGAGTAGAGGTCAGATAATCAGGAATCACAGGCCAGCTTTGGCTATGTAGCAAGTTCCTGATCAGACTAGCCTACACAAGACCCTATTTCAAATATCAGAGCAAAGTAAACAAAAAAAATTATACTTTTCATGAAACTCAAGATTTTATAACTTAGCTGCCATGTAGTATGTACAGTAGTTGCTAACTCATCTAATGTACCATTTGATACCTTTGCTTTCTATTATCATTCAAATGGATAGGAATAGAGTTAAGACTCAGCATTGGGGCCATTTGCTGTGGAGTGAACATCTCTTTGTGAAACAGCAGCCCTGAAAGCCAACAAGGGGCATTGGTGAAGTGCTGTTGTGGGGTCCTGACCATGCTAGAACACAGGCACTTTTTCTACTCAGGTGGTATGGAACATTTATGTGACATTACTATTTCTATTTCATATGCAGTCAAAAGGCCCAGAGAAAATGTCAGTGTTTGCTAATGCCAAGTGAAAACACCAAGTAGCTTTTTCATTCTTTGCAATTTCCAGCTCAAAGTAGCTAACGATACATTGTATCAGGAAGTGTGTGTGGGGGGGTAAGATTCCCCTGATACTTTGTATCAGGAAGTCCAGGGGCCACACTGAGATTCCCCTGCTATAAATTAAGTCTGTTTCCAAATTTGGATAAACTTAATTTTCATTCTCGTCTTCCCACAGTGTCTGAGACTCTCACTCTGTCTGGAAAAGGACACTGTTTTACATCTTCCACCATATTTTGTTGGTTCCTTTAGAATTATTCCTAAATTTAAAATCCACAGACTGTATCCTAGACATTCCAAGTGTTCTTTTTGCCAGATAATATGTCAATGCTGAGCTTTTCATGGACAACTCCTTCACAGTACTATCACATAGCTGTCGTTTTTTTTTTTTTTTTTTTTTTTGCCACTCAAGGATCCTAAGAAATGCTAGAGAAATTGCCCAGAGTCACGGGGCTTTGCACATTGTCACTTCCAGTCCCTAAGCTTGCTGTTTAGAAACCCTGAACCCAAATGCCAGTCATCAGATATAATTTGTCACCTCCAGAACATTCCTGTGGTAAGATGCATCATTGAAAGTCTGGAAGCAGAAAGGAAATGATGCTGTTGTGGAGCACAGTAGCAGCAGAATTGAGATTCCAGCAGGGGCAGTGGAAGAAAGTGAATTGGAGCCAAATGTAGACAATGCCTCACCCAGCAATTTCTCACCCAGTATAATCTCTTCCCCATCACTCACACTGTTTTGAGTTCTTTGTATATGGGGGAGTATCTTTGATATTCAGTTCGTCTTTCATGTTGTATACATTGAATTTCACTTCTCTAACAATATTTGCTCGAGTAGCATGTAAGAATGAATTATATCAATTATCATAAAGAAAATTATGGGCATCTTAAGAGATAAATTGGCAGTTGAAAACTAATCTTTATGAATTCGAAGCCAAACAAGTTCTAGGACAGCCAGGACTACACAATGAAACCCTGCCTCGAAAAACCAAAACCACACAAAACAAAAAACGAAAAAGGAAAGTAAACTTCAATTGATAGATAAGAAGTATAAAATGGGCATTTATTCTGAATCAGACTAAAGACTTTATCAGGGACATTTTTTGACCTGTCATATTCACTCAGTTACTATATGGTAGAAATGAATATTTTTAGATAATTGGGAGAAAATGAGTAACGTGAAAATAATAGAAATCAAAGTAGACTGAAACCAGCGTGGAGACAAAAGCTGTAACATCAATAAATCTAAATCTAGTGCTTAATGGAGCACAGAAAGTCCATGGGAATGGAAGAGCGACGGGACACAGTTCCTCTGGGGACCTCTCTGTGTCACTCAGGCGCTGTCCGTGGCTCCTCACGTCCCTTTGCATCAGGTTCCACCACAGGACTATCACTGTTTTTAACAAGGCCCCCAAAGACAATATGTCTTTCGTTTCTAGTTTTTAGGATTTTTTTTTCCTTCTTTCTTCCTTTTATCAAAGTTAATCTTTTCCCAAGGCAAATAGTATTCAGTGTGAAAAAGAAAGCTCCTGGTTAATTTATGTTCCTTAGAAAACCAAAACAGATAAAAGGATCCCCTTTTAAAAATCACCACCAGATTGTAACATAATCAGGAACTGGGTCAATGCAACAATTGTAGGAAGTCAAGCATCCTGGCCTTCCTCGAGTTGTTTAAAAAGCTGACATGTGAGTGGAAGTTACTGGTACGGTTTTGTTGTAGTTTCTGTTTTTCTAAGGAATTTGGAATCTGAAGAGGGAAATAGTTGGTTCTTTAAATGAAGAGGGGAACAAGAAAGAATACACCCATCCTCCTGGAGACAAAAGACAGCAGGAACGCAGCAAAAGACATAAAGGAAATAAATCAGCAACCAGATGCTTAAAAAGAAAATGTCATCCCTTCCTGTTGACCTTTCCTTACTATCAGAATCTGTTAAAGGAGACAAACATGCAGACTTTTTGCTGAGAACTAAGTCAAAAAGTGATGCCGGCTCTTAAGGAGTCTAATTAAACTGTGTTTCAAGCAAGATTGAAAGTGATTTCATAGCTGGGTGGTGGTGGCACTCCCCTTTAATCCCAGTACTCTGGGGGGAGGGGCAGTTCTTCATGAGTTCAAAGGCAGTCTGTTCTAAAGAGTGAGTTTCAGGATAGTTACACAGAAAAAGTGATTTTTTTTTTTTTTTAAAGATATGAGAATTGATCTCAAATTCTCTGTGTAGCCAAGGATGACCTTGAACCTCTGATCCTATTGCCTGTCCTCTAGAGTGTTAAAATAGGGGATAAATGCCATCACCTGTTTTATGAGGTACTGAGGACCAAACTTAGTACATGCTGGGTAAGTACTCTACCAACAGAGACACAACTCCAGCCTGAAAACATTTAAACACTTCATGCTTATCTGTCATTATTACAGCTGTTTTATAATATTTATATAAATGATACTTGGGTTAGTCTGTCCCCCATATATTTCTTTCTTTTAACAATATATCATGAAGTTATCTGTTTGGCTTTGAATCTGTTTTGTAGCCCAGGATGGTCTTGAATTTTTGATCCTCTTGCTTCAGACTTTCAACTACTGGGACAACTCCTATGTGCCCCTATCTATGCTGGATCATTCTGAGTTTTCTACCATGGTACCAATAGTGTTTGTTTTTGCATTGAAATACACTAACAAGTTACCAAATCCTGGGATATGATCAATCAGGTGCTTTTATTTGCATCTATAAGAGATGGTCAGTGGACTCATGCCACAGTATTTTAAGTAGATTTAAACAACTTACAGCTTCCTAACAAATAGAGTTCCCAGATGGAAGACTGAAAGTGCATTTTAACAACTAACATGAATGGCAGTTGACCATGCTCAGTCATTCTGTATATTGTATCTTCATCCAAAAGTTTCTCATGTTTGAAAGTTATAACATTTAGAGGTGTTTAGTCAGCAATTGCTTTGCTTTCCATTGTCTATCTCCTGCCTCACTCCACCCCCATGTCATGGCCTCATGGCAATGGCTGTCTTTATTGTCTCCATCTTGTTTGGATTCTCGGATAGGACTGTGTGACTCATAGCTATAATGTTCCTCGTAGCAGCATCTTTGCACGCCCTTATCTTCTCCTGCACCTATGCTTCTCAGCTCCCCATCCTTGGTCCTGGATCTATTCACTTCCCTGTTTCTAAAGAAAAACATCATCATTGTGTTGATTGCAGTGATGCAAACTCACAAGCTTTGTTTGTCCATGTTTTTTTTTTTTTGTTTTGCTTTGTTTTTTGTTTTTGCAGTGGAGAGCAGATATGACCTTGAGGCAATAAAATTAAAGAGGTGGTTTAAAGGCACCTTAAGATCGGGGTACACATATACAGAAGCCCCTTCTTTTTCCTGTTCTCTCTCATGCTCTTGGATGGAGGACCTGACCCACTGAGCATCAGCTGCATAGACAAGTCCAACTTTCCAAGAAAGGTCCAACTGTTTAATGTCTTATATCAGTGTTTCCCCATAAACCCCTTAATAAATATAAACCTTTAAAAATCAGTTACCAATGATTTGTGTTAATATTTTCTTTGCTATTTCATGCTCATTTTCTATGGAAATGTTGTCAACATTTTTTTCCTATTCTTTTCAAAACATACATTCTAAAATACTGACATTCAAAGGATGGTATTGTCTCTGATTTTACATAAAAAAAAAAAAGAAGAAGCCATCAGCTCCATTTTTGTTATTGCAAATCAGCAGTATTTCAGGTCCTCCTTTTACTCTTTAAGACCTAGTTCTTTCTGAACAAAGGCAGCACCAACAGATGCATTAAAAAGAACATAGGAAGGCTTAGGAGAACTCAGCTATAGACAAAGAACTACAGGCAACCAATGCTGACAGCAGGAGAAATAGGATAGTCTTCCCCTGGAACAGAGTACCAATTGGCTAACCAATACTAAATGGCCAGCCCTAAAACATATACACAAGTAACATTGTATGGGCTGAGAATACATATAGATCTATACAGGTATGTATATAAATAGACAAACACATGTGCTCATGTTCACATATATATGTAACAACAACTAAAGTAAAAGGGGCCATGGATTTGAAGAGGAACAAGAAGGGGTATATGGAAGGCTTTGAGGAAGAAAAGAAAAGGGTGAAAATGATGTAATTATATTATAATCTCAAAAAATAATTATACTGGAAAAAGACCTATTTTTAAGCACACGTATTCACAGTAGCCACCCTAGGTCATTATCTCCAATGTGAGGAAGAAGCCTTTTACTGACTGAGCTCAAATCATATCATGAATATCAGCAATGTCAAGAAGATAGTTTTGGGACAGGTGGTGCTGGTAAATACCTTTAATTCCTGGACCCAGGAGGCAAAGGCAGGTAGATCACTGTGGAGTTCAAGACCAGCCTGAGCTACAGAGGGAATTTCAGGACATACAGGGCTACACACACAGGCCCTGTCTTGAAAAACAAAAACTAACAAACAACAAAATAGAAGATAGTTTTAGAGAAATAGATTTCAATTTTTCCGCAATCAAGTCTCTCTCTTTCTGTTTGAGAAATGAACCTGTAGACTCATTGAGTTCAAATTTAGCTTTTTAAAAAAAATAAATAATACAATCATATTGTTCAAATTTTCTACAGGCATTAAGAGAAATCAGTGAGCATTATTCTGCACCAGGAACTAACTATTCAGTCTCTTGTATATTCTCTAAAGATGTTTTTTTACATGTGTAAGCAATATATATTAAATATGTTTCCCCCTACACCTATATATATGTAGACACTATCATATTATATATATTCTTTATATATCCACCATTTAAATAAAAGCTACCAGCAGTTTTTCTAAATTATTACACAGTATATTACCTCCTTCAATTTGACAGATACAGTTTGATAGATCAAAGACATTGTTTGTTTTTTTTTCAAAACAGAGCCTTGTTGTGGCATATTTGTATGCTGTGTGAAGATATATTGCTGTGATTGGTTTAGTAAAGGGCTAAATGGTCAACAGCTAGGCAGGAAAAGTTAGGTGCAATTTTGAAGGGACAGAGAGAACTCTGGAAAAAAGATAGTCAGAATCACCAGCCAGATGGAGAGGAAACAGGAGGTGTAAGATGGAAGAGAGGTGACATCATGGGATAGATTGTAGATTAATATAAATGGGTTAATTTAAATTATAAGAGGTACTTAAGAACAAGCCTAAGCTATAGGCCCGCTTTCATAATCAATAAGAAGTCTCGATGTCATTATTTGGAAGCTGATTTGAGGAACAGAAAGACTCAATACAGGGAGTGTCTCACTGTGTAGCTCTGACTATCCCTTAACTCACTCTGTAGACCAGGCTAGCCTGGAGCTCACAGAGATCTGCCGCTTCTGCCTCTGCCTGCTGGGATTAAAGACATGTTCCACCACACCCCAGTAAAGCAAATTACTTAACTAAAAGGCACACTTTGTAGCGGCTCCATATCTTGCTCAACAGGGTTAGTAGTAATACTGTATAATTTTTAAAGGCCTAGTTGACCTGTCAAATATTCTCCCAAGGAGCTGCCCCTAGGCAGGTAGCCACCAAGTCAGAAGCCCAAACTGTGAAAAGAGGCAACTTGCAGAGCTTACACCCTCCAATCAGGAACCTCAGCTGATTTCCCATACTATATCCTGCCCCAGATGCCACCATGTGAGTCCCATCTTGGCCATTGGAACCTCCTTGAATGTCCAGATGACTACAAACCCAGCCAATCTTAATTTCATAGAGCCAAACTTATCAACTTACCCATGAAATACTAGAGAAAGCAAATAGTTGTCACTGTTAAGCCACTGTGTTTGGAGAAGGTACCAGAACAAAGATATCTCACTCAGCATGTGGACACACCCTAATCTGTTTTACACAACCACCACAGACAGTCTGTGCAACAAACTATGAAGCTATTCATAATAATGTACACACTAGGCATGTGTGAGTGTAGCTGGGAAGTGAGTCCCCATGGGTAGACTTTCTGGATATACATATAAGGGTATGTATTTTTGGTTCTGAAACATACTACAAAATTGTTATTGTGTGTGCTTTCACTAATTTATAGTTCTACCATTTTGAAGTCAATGCTCCCCTACACCTTCATCACAGTAGGTTATCAACCTTACAGATTTTTGCTCACCTAAAATATAGAGAATTTCATGATTTTATTTTGTAGTTCTATTTTTAAAATGAAGCCAGCACACTTTTATGAACTCAAGAGACAGATCTGGGAAGAGGGAATCTCAGTAGAGGCATTGTTCTGTGTTCTGTAGGTAAGCCTGTGAGGCTTTTTTTTTTTTTAATTAATGAGTGACATAGAAGGGCCCTGTCTGCTGTGTGCGTGTGTCATTACTAGTCAGAAAGTAATGGGGAACAAAGTAATAAGCAGCTTCTAATTCAGCCTTGGCTTTCTCGATGATGGACTGTTATTAGGAGTTATAAAGTGAAATAAACACTTTCCTCCCAGTTGCTTTTGACCATGGTGTTTTATCACAGCAACAGAAAGCAAACTAAGACAATGATGCACTCTTTGAATCTCTGCAGGGACAAAGGCAGACAGATCCCTGTGGATTCAAGGCCAGCTTGATACTGAGAGACTGTTTCCAGGAAGAAATCAGTGGAACTTCTGATAGCTGGAAGTTCCCATTGGATTCCTCTAACCACCCCTATATAACCCTCCTTTAAATTTTAAAAATTATTTTTAGTGTTTAAATTGTCTCAGGACATCAGTCCAGTTTTTGCTAGGTGGTTTTTCACTTATATTTATAAGCTATCACCAGACTCTCCTGGCATCCATGTGCAATTCAAGCAGGAAGTGTGTCTTTTCAAGGCTGTATCCTAAGCCTAACACAAGAGCTTTGCTACAAGAGACCCCACCGATACCCACAGCGTCCTGATGACAGCAGAGAACTTTTATTTCTACATTGTGGCGTTCCACAAATGAAGCCCCTTTTCCTGACGTTCTCTGGAAGGAATTTCCTGACGAGTGCAAGACCATTACGCTTTGAACAAGAATTTGAAATTCTAGAACTACGGGCTCAGCCATGTAGGAACTGTTTTAGGTCCCTTTCCCTGCTGTCTGTACATACTCTCTAGTCTGTGGCTTCTCTTTCCTCTGGCGCTAATTAATGAGCTCAATGCCCCCAGCAGCAGACCCCAATTTTCTACCTTGCACATGCAGACCTCTGTTAGAGGTCTGGAATGTTGGTGGGTGGGTAAGAACTTTAACCCTAGGCACCTCTCCCACGGTAATTAATTTTAATTGTTTTTCACCCTGGTTACAGGATTCCCGGAGACAGTGTAACTTTGTAAAGAAACTGATTAAAACAACAAGAACCCTGATATGGTTGTCTTGAAAAAAAAATCAATGTGAAATATGATTTAAACATCCAGAAACAAATATATGTTAACTGTGGTAAAGGAGGGCAATTTGCTTATTTTATGTTCTTTCTCTTCTAGGAAGGAATGTTCCTGCTTTAATTGCCACCTTAACCTCTGGTCCTCAGCTCTGATCTCGTAATCACTTTCAGATTTACCTGCAGAGCAAAACTACCACACCGGCCTCTTCCAACTTCACGATTCCAAGTGATAAACATTTTTAATTAAAAAAGAAATCAACACATGCAAGCATGTGCACACTCAAAGGAGTCGCTTCCTCTTTTCATGTTTCCTGACGGATGCTTTGCATTAGAAAGTGGATGCTGGGGATTGCCATAAAGTGAGACACTTAAGATCAAAGGCTAAGGGACACTGGCCCACTCTTTCCAAGTCATAGTTCTACTGGAGAAAAAAAGAAATAGGTGCTCTAAACAGTAATTAATTTTTCGGTCTCAAACAAATGGCTGAGGTGTCTTTCTAATGTTTCAAAGCAGACACTGGCCACCAGCTTCTCCTGAACTGGGCTGCCCATCCTGCAGCTATTCTTATATAACCCAGACATTTTAGTGCACAGAAATTTGGGCCTCCTGGCTCTTCTCGTCTCCCCCTTCTCACATGCATGGGTTCAGTCTGCCAGTCATTTTTAGTCTGGACTCTTCCAGGCGCCTCTGCCTTTGCCTGTGGGTTTCTTTATATATCTATAATAAAAACCTCAGTCTCTTAGGAACACTCATGTCCTCTTCCTATTTCCCTTTTCATTCATTAATAGTTTTGTTTAATTCCCTTCAAAGACGCCCACACCCATCTTTCCTGTATAAGCTGGGTTTGTACACCATCTTTCTCTTGTGTTTCTCAAAGACTTTAGTAAAATGTTCTCCTAAAATGATTACTTGGTTTATCTTTAACTTAAAAAGAAGATGCGTGCTATACTACTTACATACATTTCACATGGTGCCTGAACATTTAAGGAATGCATCCATCCCCCCATGGTATGAGGACATTTCTTGCATATGTAAAATATGATTTAAACATCCAGAAACAAGTATATATTAACGGGAGGAAAGAAGGAAAATTCGCTTGTCATGTATTCTTTCTCTTCTCTCAAGGAATGTTTCTGCCTTAATTCTCACCTTAACCTCTTGTAACACCTGGTTACATTAGTTTAGAAAATATGAAGCCATCTATTGAAATAATCTCTAGTGATGTTAAAACTTACAGTATCATAATGCTCCTCAAATTTAGAAGGATGACATTCTTGGACAGGCGAGATGTCTTAGTGGACTGGAACTCCTGTCACCAAGCCCAATGGCAGAGCTCAGTATCCGGAACACAGGGTCCAAGGAGAGTTGTCCTCCGACCTCCACACATACATACACGAGACACATACACTGACGAATAACATGTAGCAATAACAGCAAAGACACAAGTATTACAAGGCAGAGAATAGCAGATTCCCAGTTCAATAAGACCCTAGAATCTCCGCCCACCTCGAATGGTTTTGCTGAATTGATTATATCACAGAAATGATTTAGGTGGTCTTAGTAACACATGGGGTTAAAGTGTACCATTCACGATTCAATATTACATAATAAACAAGTTTTACCTATGGTTTTGACCACATGTATTTGAACCTAAATACACATGTTCGTATATTTGAGTGTAGCCACTTCAGCTTGCTTGAGGAGCATTGGTTGATAAAGAGAAATGAACAGGGAGGATTGGGAGGGCTGATATCTCTTCTCCTTCCTTCCACTGATGTCCTTGGGATGTGCAGAAACAATTTGTTTATAGTCCCAAATCTAGGTTTTGGGACATTAAGGAGTGCAGAGTATCTGAATGTATTGTGCTTGCAGGATGCGGGTGCTGTTCATTACTTTTCTCATTGCTCTGACAAAAATCCAATAGAAACGAGTTGTCCTGTGGGAGATTCATTTCAGCTCAGTTTTGAATTCAGGATGCATGGCCGTGTAACTCCAGAGAGGTAAAAAAAATCTTACACGGTGGCCAAACTTAGGGAACAGAGATAATGGCAACAGAAACAGCTCAAGTAGACCTTTTAAGGCAGAACCCCAGTGACCCACACTGCCCAGCCAGGCCCCATGGCCTTCCAGAACACCCCCTATATACACACAGCTGGCTGGAGACCAACTGTTTAAATCCATAAGCCTGTGGAAGACATCTCACACTAATAAGGCTCAAAATCTCTTGATGTTTTCTTATCAACAGGTCGACTGTCACAGCTCTCCTTGCCTCGGGAAAACACTTCTCCAGACACTAGCTCTGAAGGAAGGCTGCTTCTCTGTGAGCAAGAAGTCTGTTTAAGAGGCCCTCTGAAAACAGAGAATGCTTACCAAGTCTCCATTGTTCCTGTCATCTCACACAGGCTCAAATCAAGGAGCAATTCTGGTCCTTCTCAGGCAAGCCAACACCTGGTGGAGAAAAACAGGAACCCTAGAAATGTGGGCTGAGTCTAGCGTCCCAGCAGTCTTGGCTACTCTAACAACTCTAGCTGTGGGTCACAGCATCATGTATCCCAGAGAAGCTGTTCCTTCTATGGCTGTTCTGGTTTGTGATCCACAGAAGCCTGAACATTATGGCTAAAGCCATACATTGATTCTGGTGATGGTTCACAGCCCACTGGTATGCTTATCAAACTGTACATGTCTGTTTGTATAGTTTATTATATATCAGTTATATTTAAATAAAACTGTTGACATTTTTAATAAAAATAATTGCTGTTTAGGCCAGAGTTTTCTGTAATAACCTGGTCATGTACTTTTTCTGGTATTTAAAAAAATATTATCAAAATGCAGATGATATGAGAAATTTTACAGGGTATATGTTTTTTATATATTAAACTTGATTATTTATGTATTGAGACAGCATTGTGCTATGCGATCCTGGCTGGCTAGGAGTTTACTATGTAGACTCAGCTGGCTTTGAACTCATGAAGATCCATCTGCCTTTGCTTCCCTATGCTGTAATTAAAGATATGCACCATCACACACAACCTACTTAAAAATAAAATGTATTTACTTATTGTGTGTGTGTGGGTCATTGCATTTGTGCAACAGTGCATGTGTAGCAACCAGAAAACAACTGTCCAGGGCCTGTTCTTGCTTTTACATTTTTGGGATAAGTTCCCTCTTGTTTCTGCTACTGTTGTGGCTACTCTAGGCTAGCTGACCTCTGGTCTTCTGAGTGGGTCTCCTGTCTTTACCTCTGTCTTAGGGTTACTATTGCTGTGATGAAACACTGTAGTCAGAAGTTTCTTATTCCTGCCACTTATAAAGTAATTAACCTAGAGGCTTAATATTACAGCAACTACATGGCCAGTAGCTCTTATATATTACTATATAGCTCTTACACTTAAAGTAACCCATAGTTCTTATCTGTGTTTAACCAGGTCACTTGGTACCTTTTCCCAATGCAGCATTCTCATCTTGCTTCCTCTGTGTCTGGCTAGCATCTGTATTTTCTCTTCCCAGAATTCTTCTAGTCTGGTGCCCCACCTATACTTCCTGCCTGCCTACTGGCCAATCAGTGTTTTATTAAACCAATATAAGTGACACATCTTTACAGAGTACAAGTAAAAACAAGTCCACAGCAAAACACTATAACCAAAAAAGCAAGCTGGGGAGAAAAGGGTTTATTCATCTTATACTTCCACACTGTAGTCCATCACTTAAAGAAGTCAGGACAGGAATTCAATCAAGCAGGGCAGGAGCCTGGAGGCAGGACCTGATGCAGAAGCCATGGAGAGGTACTACTTACTGGCTTGTTTCAAATAGCTTGCTCAGCCTGTTTTCTGACTTTAGAAATAGTTTTATTTATGTATGTATGTACAAATAGTAGGCAACATTCTTTCCATAAATTCTATTTTCCAAAAACAGGAGTTTTTGTTTAGTTGTCTTTTTGGGGGGGGGGGTTGTTTTGTTTCTTTCTCTTTTTTTTGTCTTTAAAGAAAATCAAAAATGCTGGGTGTGATGGGGCATCTTTAATTCTTTAATCCCAGAATCTCTGTGAGTTCAAGGCAGCCTGATCTATACAGTGAGTTCCAGGACAGCCAGAGCTATATAATAGAGAGATCTCAGAAAAAAAAAAAATTCTCCTGCTTCTAGACCATTGCTGGAGAACCGTTAGTTCCTTGTGTGACCTCTGCCTCAATAACCCTAATAAACTATCCCAGTACAAGAAAAATATTACATCATTACAAATGTCTCACTAGGAAGACAGTCAGCATAAAGATGCTGCCTGGTGCCATTAAGCAATGACTCAACCATGTTATGCCCAGAGTTCATGCCTTCATCTACATACAAACTTTCTTGTTTATGTAAGCATAACACAGAGAAGCAGAACACTGAGCTGAAATCTAACACCCATGATGGATGCTTTTACAGGCTGCAATGTAAAAGGGAAGCACGTGAATCACCTTTGTCTGAGGGACCTTTGTAACCAATCAATAACTAGAGGCTGACAGTCTCCACTGGTTCCCAGTGGCACAGGGCTGGCTGCAGGCGGCACCATTAGGAAGCATCCTCCATGTTCACATCTTCTTGTAACTGCTGTACCATTTTTTCTTCCAGCTGCTTTCCTTTGCCTGCAAGAGGAGCCCGGATAAGATGGATGTTCTGCTTCACTTCTTTGATGTCCTGAACCTTCTGTAGCTCTTTGTTTTTCTTCAACCTGTTCATTATAAACTTCACCTGCCGTTTCTGTTTGATCTCTTCAACTCTCTTCATTGCATCAATAGTTTTACTCCACAGCTCTGGCTGGTATTTCACAGGTTCATTTCTACGTTTTTCAAATTCAAATGAGTTGTCCACTGTGAGCTCCTTTCCAGCTGCCTTCCGGAAGGCCTTCGTCCACCTGACCTTGCGTGGGTTCCGCTTCTTCTTGAAGTTTTTATGACACTTGGATTTGCAGAATCGAAACACCTTGCAATCGTTGCGGACGAACATCATGCCGTGGCCAGGGTAGATCGGCCCGGAACAGAAATAACATTTCTTGATCCTCATGTTGACTCCGCGTGGGACAAACCAACCTAGCACCAAGCTTAGGCGGAAGTGATACAATACATACCTCAGCCTGTTTTCTTATAGAGCCCAGGACCACCATCCTAGGAATGGCACTACCCATAATGGGCTGGGCCCTGCCCCATCAATCACTAATTTAAAAAATACCTTACAGCAGGCTCTTGTAGAGGCATTTCTCCTTTGAGGTTCCTTCCTTTCAGATAACTCCAATAACTCTAGCTTGTTGACTTAAGACTAGCTAACACAACTTCCTATCTCCTCATAGAAGTACTGAGATTACAGAGGCATGCCACCACATACATTATACATGGAAATCAGCTTGTCAGTTTGAGCTGGCTTTCTAAAATTTATTATGGGTACTTATTGATAGTAAGGGCATTATTTTTAGCTTGGGGGACTTTCAACTAAACATATTCTGAGCATGCATGCGTGTGTGTGTGTGTGTGTGTGTGTGTGTGTGTGTGTGTGTGTGTATGTGTGTGTGTGTGTGTGAATTCACTGCTGTATTCCTGGATGGAGGTCCATTCCCTGGTCAAATCTAATATGCCACAAATATTTGCTAAAACATAAAGAAGGATATAGAAAAGAATCTCTATTGGAAATTGTCCTTTGGCTTTAATATCTATACATTAATTCAGGTTTGGGGATATAGCTCAGTTGATAGAATGGTTGTCTAGAATTCCCAAAGCCTGGGCTCCATCCTCAACTCTGTATAAAACTATGAACTCAAAGCCATCTTAGGCTACAAAATCAGACCCAGCCAGAGCTACATAGTGAGATTATGTCTCAAAAAAGGCGAAGAGGAAGAAGGAAAGAAGAAGAAGGAGGAGGAGGAGGAGAAGGAGGAGGAGGAGGAGGAGGAGGAGAAGAAGAAAAAGAAGGAAAAATAGAAAAAGAAGAAAGAAAAACGTAGTGGGATTATGTTGTAAATAATTGTCCCTCCTACTGGTTTAATAAAAAAAAAATGATTGACTGAAAGCAGACAGGAAGTACAGGTGGGGCTACCAGACTAAAAAACTCTGGGAACAGAAAGAACAGAGCAGAGATGTCAGAGAGATGCCATAGAGACACCAGCAGATACAGAGGAAAGACAACAATGCTGCTCAGAGAAAAGGTACCGAGCCACATGGCTGAACAAGGTAAGAATCATGGGTTAGTTTAAGAGTAAAGACTTAGCAAGATATATGCCTGGGTCCTACGTCAATCAGTGTAAAATTAATACAAGAAGACTTGGTGTGATTATTTGGGACAGCTGGTCCTGATCTTGGGACAAGACCAAGCCAGGAATAATCTATTACCGAAAAATCAAAAGAAAAGGGAATTAAAGAAGGAAAGAATATTTTTATTATTTATTATAAACTTCATTTACTTTCTGTTGTTGTTTGAAAATTTTGTACATGTGAATTATCATATCCACTCTTTTCCACCTCCTCCAACTTCAGCTCTGTCTCCCAACCACTATTCTTTCATAACTTCATGAGCTCTTTTTAAAAACTCACTGAGTCCTCTTAGTGTGCATGAGTGTGAAGCAACTTGCTGCAGCATAGCCTTTCAGGGGCCAAATCCCCAAGGAAACACACTCATTCTCCCAGCATCCACTGTAGCCAACAGCTTCTTTGCTACGAGTGGGACTTCCTGACCTCATTCTTTCTCCATGTTGGAATTTTACTGGCTTGTGTATACAGTATCAGCCATTATTAGTTCATATGCACAATTGCCCTGTTATGTCTAGAAAATACTTTCACTGTGGTCATCCACTGGCTCTGACCCTTAGGAGGAGTATGATTTTGACATCCCATTTAGGGTTGAACATTTCTCAATCTCTTATTCTGTGCATGTTGACAACATATGGGTCTCTGTACTAATCACGGTCTTAGTTGGGATTTCTATTGATGTGAAGAGACACTATGACCACAGCAACTCTTATAAAGGAAAATATTTAATTGGGGCTGGCTTACAGTTCAGAGGTTTCATCCATTGTCATCATGATGGGAAGGAAACATGGTGGCATGCAGGCAGACATGGTGCTAGAGAAGGAGCCAAGCCATCTGAATTCTCAGGCAGCGGGGAGACAGAGTGACACTGGGCCTGGCTTGAACTTCTACAACCCCAAAGTCCAAACTCCAGTGACGCACTTTCTCCAAAAGACCACACCTACTCTAACAAAGTCACATCTAATAGTACCATTCTCTTTAGGCCTGTGGGGGCTACTTTCATTCAAACCACCACCATCATCCTCTTCATCTTCAAGAAGAAGCTTCTTTGATGAGGGTTGACAGATGCAGTAATCTGTGGGTATATTGAGAAGTCTTTAGGAGTCAGTTTAAAATTATGCCCATTTAGCAGAATAATAAGCTTAGTTTCTTCAATAAGAAACATGACCAGTTGTCTCTTGGTTATTGGCCCCATTAGGCATTAAGCATAACTTTCAACTTAAAGAGTTGGACTTAAATCCAATAAAAGGTAGTTGGTCACTCCTATAACACTGCTGCCACTGTTGCAATGGTGGCATATCTTGCCAGGTTGGCTGATATTGTACCCAGTGGGAGGGGGGGGGAAATCACAGCTAGCCAAGACTGATGATTACTTTTATTCACGCATGGCATGCATAGCATCTTCAAGCAGTAGGAAAGCTAGTCAATAAGAATGAAGCTTTGAAGTCAGTACCAGTTTGATTTATCCATGTTCTATGACTCAAGGATGTTGTATCTTTAGCAATGGGGTCTTACCATCAAGTTCAGGAGAGTAATCCTGAGCAATGGCAATAGATTGAGATGTTTGGAGTGGTGGCAGGAAGTCTATGGGACCTCACTAGACAACAACTCCAAAAGGGTAACACATTCCTGTCTCTAGGCTTTTTTTTTTTCATTTGATATTGTCCTTCCCCAATCATTACAGTTACTACACACATACACATGTGTGTGTTATGTACATAACATATATATTATAGTTATGTAGTTATAGTTCTAAAGTAGTAGGTATCTGACTTTTTTCTAAGTATTTAGTGTTGGTTATTCCTCCCTACATAACTTCTTCTAATTTATTTTTCCATATGCCACTCCAGTTAATTCTTCCTGGTTCATTATTTCTAATTTCCACACCATATCATCCACATTTTATCTCTTCTTTAAAGATCCCTTAGCCCCATGGCCCTAGCTGGGTTCCTGACTTCTATGGATACTCCAATTTAAACACATATATCTAAAGCCTCAGAGATGGCATCTACATATGAGAGGGAACATGTGGAGTTAGTCTGGATAACCTCACTAAGGATAATTATTTCCAGTTCCATCCATTTACATGCAAGTTTAATTTTCTTAAGCACCGAATGACATTCCATTGTGTACCATATTTTCATTATCCATTCATCAGTTAACAGGCATCTAGACTGTTTCCATATCCTAGCTATTATGAATATAACAGTAATGAATATGGATAAACAAGCATCTCTATAGTAGAATAGAGACTGGAAGTAGATGGTTCTTGTCAACTTGACAGTAAACCTTGACTTATCTGGGAAAAAGGAATCTCAATTTCTCTCTTCTCTTCTCATCTCATCTCACCCCACCCTGCCCCACCCCTCCCCTTTCCTCTTCGCCCCTCTGCTCTCCTCTTCTGTTCTCCACCCTCTCCTTCTCCTCTGTCCGCTCCTCTCCCTTGTTGTCTCCTCTTCTCTCCGGCCCCCCTTCCTCTCCTCTCCCCTACTCGATGTGTCTGTGTGAATACTGTAAATGGCAAAGCTGGGGAAGTCCAGGCCCTTAGGAGCTCAGATCATGAATCCCACATGAGACATCAAGCTAGTCATATTGTAAGAGTTTGGTTTTGCTTTGATTTATTTGTGACTGTGCCCTGGTTCTTCCCTCTTATAATGGGAAACTATTTAACTTTTTTTTTTTTTTTACAATAGCCCATAATTGGGAGATTTTGGATATTTTAAAGATACCGAACTTCTAAAGTGTTTGAAATTATGGGACTTATAAAACTTGGAACATTCTATAGTGTGATATTGATATTAATACAAGATCTTGGGTATAAACAAGAAAGGAGAGGCTATTGTAAAGTATTACATTGGTATGTCAAGTTGACGAGGGTCAACTGTTTTGGTTATTATTTTTCTCAACTTGCCACAAGCTGGACTAATTAAATCCATAAGTAGGTAAGTAATATTCCTTCCATGGTCACTGCCTTAAACGCCTGCCCTGACTTGCCTATGACAGACTATAAACCTCAGAGAAGAAACAAACCATTCCTACTCAAGTTGCTTTTGGTCATGGTCTGTATCACAGCAATATAATATACAGTAAACAAAGACATCTGATATCTTCCTCAATTTATTTCTTCCATGCCTTAAAGCTTGTGTTGTACGCCACTTTCACTTCCTTGGTTAGATTTATTTTCAGATTCTTTTTTAGAGGCCATTGTGAATAGGATTGTTATCTCAATTTCTTCCTCCATATGTTTGGCTTTTGTATACAAGAAGGGTACTAATTTTTGTAGGTTAATTTAGAACCTTCTACTTTCCTAAATGTATTCATAAGCTGTGGCAGTTTTCTGGTAAAGAATTTAATGTCTTTTAAGGTATAGGATATCATCTGGAAATAAAGATGCTGTGAGTTCTTCCTTTCTGTGCTGGCTAGTGGTCTTTACACAAGCTAGAGTCATCTGAGAAGAAAGAACCTCCATTGAGAATATGCCTTCATCACAATGGCCTGTAGACAAACCTGTTGGGCCATTTTCTTGATTATTGATTGATATGAAAGAGCCAAGTTCATTGTGGGTGGTACCACCCCTGGGCAGGTCAGACTACATAGTATAAGAAAGCATGCTGAGCAAACCAGTGGGGCCAAGTTAGTTAGCAACATCTTCCACAGCCTCTAAAACAGAAACTGTTACAGGTTCTTGCCTTAAGTTATTGCCCTGACTTCTCTGAATGATAACCTGTGAGCTAACATAAACCCTATTCTCCACAAAGTTCCCTTTCATCATGTTTTATTGCAGTCATAGAAACCCCAAGATACTTAACTGTATCTATCCCCTTTACCTCCTCTTGTTTTAATGCTTTATCTAGGACAAGACATCAAGAGCCATATTGAACAGGTATAAAAAGAGTGAAGATCCTCATCATGTTCCTGATTTTAGTGCAAATTCTTCTAATTTTTCTCTACACATGATATTGGCCTTGAGCTTGTTGTATATTACCTTTATTGTGGTTACATATGTCCTATTTCCTTAGATTCTCAGGAATGCTTATCAGAAAGCATTGTTTGTTTTGTTTTGTTTTTGACATCTTTGGATTACTTGTTTTGGACTTGTTTATTCCCTGTGTATCAGTTAGGGTTTTATTGCTGAGAAAAGACACCATGACTATGGAAACTCTTATAAAGGAAAACATTGGGACTGGCTTACAGGTTCAGTGGTTTATTCCATTTGAACAATCAAACCTGGATAATTTATATTCAAACATATTTCTAATACATCATGGACTACAAGCAGGACAGTCAATCTAGCCTCACCTGATTTTACAAATATGCACGGTAAGGCAAGGCTGTCTCAGAGCTAGCCTTTTAGGGAGACTCCTCTAGTTAGCACTTTGTAGCTCTGCATAATTGGGGATATATATGCTTAAAATCAGGTGCATCCAGAAGGAAATAGTTATGGCAGGAAATGATTATTCAACCTAATCTACCAAAACCACTTTCACTATGTCCCTTAGTGACCAAACTTCTCATCTTGAACCCCATATAAAGAAGCCCCAACCAAAGACTAGGCCTTTGAATATCTTTACTCACATGGCCTGTTGCTCCCTACAGTATATTTAGGTCTTTTCTATTTGTTTGCTTTAAATAAAATTTCCATGCTACTTTTGCAAATATGGATGGGTTTTTACTTAATTTCCTTGAAAAAAGGCCAAGAACATGAAAATATCTGGCACTGATTCAGTAACATTAGTATAGCTAGATACTTACACTGATGGTATCATTAAGTACTTCATCACTAAGAATGTAAATAATACTCATTCGATGTGTCAGAATGCTGAAAATGTAATTTTCCAAGAGATTGTTAAAGCAAATTTTATTGTATTGGAGAAAGAAACACGAGTTATTATTATATTTCTGTTTAAGTAAATTTGCATTAGAGTTTTGGTGCACTTTATTTCTAGACTAAGTTATATATGTGAGGCATGGGAGCTTAGGCCTATAATTCTGGCACCCAGGAGTCTGAAGCTAGACCAGACTACAAGTACTGAGTTTACAGCCAAGCTGGGCTACAGAGTGAGACCCTTGCTCAAAAACACTAGGGCTGTGGCAGAGCTGGTTGAGTGTTTGCCTAGCATCCTCGAAGCCTTGGAATCCTCAGTGTCACATTCACTCAGAGCGGTAGTGCATACCCATAATCCTAGCACTCAGGAGGTAGAGCCAGAATCAGAAGGTCAGGGTCACTCTCAGCTACACACAAAGTTTGAGGCCAGACTGAGCTACCTAAGCCTGTTTCAGAAAGCAAAGCAAAGCAATCTCTCTCTCTCTCCTTCTCCCTCCCCCCCTCTCTCTCTCTCACACACACACAATGATATGCTAACACTATTTTTGAATTACTAAACTGATTCTCATTTTTTAAACTTCAAGCGAGGGATACATGCTTTATATAACCCCCAGCTACTCTGAAGCAGGAAAATCAAGAGTTCGAGGCCAGTTTGGGCATTTTCACAGAAACTTTGTCCCAAAACCAAAACCAACCAACCAAACCAAGAACACTGGGAATGTATATAATCTGTCCCTATGTGACTGAGGCCACCTCTCCAGCAATGAAACACAATCTTGACATGAAATTACACCTCTTACAGTAGCAAAGAAGTGAGCCAGTGAGATGGTTCAGAGGTAAAGGCACTACAGGGTGACCTGAGTTCTAACCCCAGGACATATAAAACGGAAGGAGAAAAATGATTCCAACATGCTGTCCTCTGACCTCCACACACATGGTCTACCATTCATGTGCTACACACATGCACACAAAATAATGCAACAAAAATTTAAAACATCCGGAGGCATATAACATTTTTCTACTGTTGTAACTCAATAAGCTAGATGTCTTAAGGACTAGAAGAAAATGATACATTATTAATTTTCCACTTAATGAAATTTTATAATATAGCCTGGTTAATTCCATGAGTTTATTTCTTTATAATCTTACCAGATGCCTTGAATTTCTTTTAAATGTTACCTTAAACTATCTATTGTCTCATCCACTTTATTAAAAACATAAAAATATGTTAATTTTACTTAAAAAAATGTAATCTCATGATCATTTAAGCTGAACCTGTCCAAACTTCTTTACACATCACCATGAGTTAATCTTGCTATAGGAGACACCAGGCTCTGAAATGTTGTCAGTCTTTTCAAACACTGCCAATGTCTGTGACCACGATTCATAATTAAAGTTTAACATTTTTTTCAGGTCAGCTGTACTGCCTGTTGGTCAACAAGTATGTGGCTTCATCACATCCTAACACATATGTCTCCAGAGGCTAGAGATTGCTCCCCATGCTTGTACATTCCATTTTTCTCAGTAAACATAAGAAGGTAGTATGTTGATGGATTTGGGTAACATTTAAATATAATTATACTATGGTAATTAAAGGGTGAGAAAAATGCCATGCATCTTATTTTCATTTATCTTAAATTATAGCACGGAAGACACGCACAAAATAAAGCTAGCTAATTTTATACATAAATCTCCCCACCTCCTGCAAATAATAAAATTCAAGTACATCCAAGTCCCTTATAGAAAACACCTGCATATAATCTACACACATCCTCCTGAAGAAATCCTCTTTAAATTACTTATAGTACCTGGTACAATATAAATGTTTTGTTACACTGAATTATTTAAGGAATAAAGAAAAATGTCTACACGTGTTTCAAACATAAACATTTTCCAAATTATTCGAAATCCAGTGTGTTGAGTCTGTGCATGCAGAACTCTTGTACCCGAAGGTTAACTTATTTCACAGAGTAATTCAAAACCTGAAGAACAGCAAATTTTAAATTCTCTGGGTCAGCTCATCATCGGTATCTTCTAAGGTACTTTCTAAGACCACCCATGGAAACTTTGAGAACTGCTTAGAAATTTGGTAATAAATGTCGCTTTTAAACTGGGCAGTGGTGGCGCATACCTTTAATCCCAGAGCTCAAGAAGCAGAGGCAGGCAGATCTCAGAGTTCGAGGCCAGTTTGGTCTACAGAGTGAGTTCCAGGACACCAGGGCTACATAGAGAAAATTTGCATTAAACAACCATAAATAAGTAAGTGAATAATAAAAATGTTCATTTTTAAAAACAAGCTTATGGCATTAAAATGGGGAAAATAATGAAACCCAGCTTTCAGGAGTCTGATGGAAAACTGTGTGAGAGAACACTCATCTCCAGAGAAGTGGAAGCCGGGAGAAAGAAGAGAACACTTCAATCTCATTCTTAGTCTCTTAATTCTGATTGTCTCCAGCAAATAATCTTCCCCCATGTAAAGTCACTGTTCATAGACTCTCGGAGTAAGTGTTACCGTTTCCAAGGTACATCGCTGAGATTCATTGTTTCACACTGGCACATTGTGGTGATTGGATTTCCTTTCTGGAGAAATGAGCAAGGGGAGGGAGTCCAGCAAGGCTCTACTATCCCTTTTAAAGTCAGATGCGGTGGCATTCCTGCAATCCAGCTCTGAGGATAGAGTCCCAGCAAAATAATAGTAGTAAACGTATAAGGGTCAGTCAGTACCACCCCATGTCACTAGAAAGGCTTGCTGAGGCTCATGGTCCCTTGAACATGCTCAACGTGGGGCATCATTACTGAGCACAATGTAGTTAACACAAATGCTAATTTAGCTGCCTCAGCAACATAGTCTGCCAATAGAATCCTCCAGACTGAAATTGTTTACAATAAAGATGATTTCATTTCTTTTGCCCTGCAAATTCAGGAACATACCATGCCATTTTGCTATGTATTTAGCCTCTTAAGGACAGAAACAAAATGATTACATGGAATGTTCCCATTGTGATACTTGAAGGCTGTTATTCTAGTACTGTGGGGTTAGTAGTTATAATTACCTCAAAATTCTATAAAATGTTTACCATCTTATTTTTGAACATTGAGGTCTCAATAAACATGTGGAAAAAGGTGTTTCTTCACATTTCCAATACAGGGTCATAAGTTCATGGAGTGTAAATACTTTTCTAACTCAGAGATACAATATGCAAATGAGTTGGGCCGAGGTGGTATATAAACCTTTAATCCTAGATCTTGAGAGGCAGTGGATCTCTGTGAGTTCCAGGTCATCCTGGTCTACAGATCAAGTTCTAAGATTCCCATAGCTACACAGAGACACTCTGTCTTGAAAAACAAAACAAAAACCTCAAACCAAGCCAACAACCCCCCCCCCAAAAAAAAAACCCAACAACAAAAGGTATGGAACAAGATTCTGCTTTGGGGGGTCCTGAACTTAATCATTTATTAGATGTTTCTAAAATTCAAAATATTTTTGAAAACTTCTTTGTAAAAATGGCTATCATCTAGAATAGTTTCCAAAATGGTGTTAACTCTTCCACGCTGCAGGTAAAGCTCTTTCCAGGAAAGGGTGTCACTCACTTCATTAGGCAGATCAAACCAGGAATCACCATTTGGATTACAAGAGCCACAATTATAAACAATGACATACTTCCAGTCTGTGTCCTGGAACAAGGATTTCAAAAAGGCTCTTGGGGTTGAAGAAACTGCAGACAGAAACTGCTCTAATTTTGCTCTGACCACCCTACAACTAAAAGAACAAAGAGCCACAAACATGTAGCAGTGAAAGTTGATTTTATGATTCATGGTTTTTTTCCCTATAACTAAAGGTAAAATGCAAAAGGGGAAAAGGTAAACCCATTGGTCTTAATCAGTTATACCCTTATTTAATACTTTTATTCTTAAGTATTTAATATTTTTAGTTTTTAAAAGTTTATTTTAAAAACACAAAGACTAAATCAAGTCTGTTGAAATTCACACATAGGCTTTATACTTATTTTCAGAAGAGCATACTTGGGCATCATTTCAAGTACTCCAATTCAAATTCCTAGAACTGGAAGATCTGTGGTTTTACGTTCTGTTTTCTACATCCTGCTTTGAACACCAACACTTGGCCAGGAAGTAGAGAGGGACTGTTCAATTTGTAGTGAATGATTAAAAAGGTGGAATCTAACAGCTAAGCTACCTAACCAATTTTTACATGTTCAAAGTAAAGCTCTAGTGAACTATACACACCTTACTCCAACCAACTCCTAAAGGATCTATTCAAAGTGATTCAACTGGTGCATGGTGACATACTCCTGTAATCCCCCCACAGAGAGGGGCGTTGCCAGTTCAAGACCAACCTGAGTCACATCAAGAGCCTGTCTCAAAAAACATAATAGTTCAGAAAGCACTGTGCCTAACTCCTTAACCTGATCAAGGTTCTGCTAAATTTATATTCATATGTGGGAAAAAAATTGAAATGACTTAAGTTTGACTTACTCAAAAGGTTTCACATTAAAAGTATATGAAGCATCTCTTCCAAATACCAAACACTTGTAACACTTTAAAGTTCTTTCTCTAAACTTGAATTAAAAATACAATTTATGAAACACCCTATTTAACAGGCTTGATTATATCAGTTGGTAAAACTTTTATTTTACAAGTGATAGGAATTGGACCAAATGATTATAATTCAGTGTTTTATAACCACAGCAAATGCCACTGTACACATTGCCAATACAGACTTAATAACACGATACTGAACTGTACAAGAGTTATTTATTTTCCTTAATCTCAAAGCTATTTTTAGTAGTACAAAAAAGCCATATTAACATTTTTTTTTCCATTAGAAAACAACAGGATGTACAAAACTTTGGGTGAAAAGTATGTCAAATTGCATTTAGTCACTTGGAGGAAAACCCACAACTCCATCAATAGATACCACCCAGAGTGTTTTAGGTATTGATTAAAATCAAAATAATGCATCTTAATAAACTCCAGCTGTTAAAAGAACAAACCTAACATATAGAATCATTTTCTACACAGTGTTCTTAACTATTCAATCCAGGAATTGTTTTCCAAAATCCATTTCTCTTTCAATTGAGTTCTACTACATACCAGGCACCATACTTGGTCAACTAGGGATTTTCAAACAAGTTGGTTACTGTGGGAATGCCCCACAAATCGGTCCTTTGGTTACCAGGTTTGACTTTATCTTCCAAAACTCAGGATCAATTTTCCTCTTCCAAATGTTACTTGGTTGCATTAGTGGGGAGGGTGTTTCTAAAGAAAAGGAACCATTAATTTTGATCCATTATTTCAATTGTAGAAGCATTATCAAAAAGCTAAGCTATTATTCTTTATTAATACGATGTAATCTTGAGGTGCTAGCACAGATGTAGTTCAACTTTATCCTGAAGCCCACCTTGCTCAACAACAGCACAACAGGTGGATTATTCTGCATTTGATATAGCAATGGCCATAAACTCAATCAGTTTAGGGTCCAGTAAATATATCCAGTTATGAGATGGAAAAAAGCAGAAAGTAAACTAGTAAGGATTAATATGTAAAGAAGTATTTTTCCCTTTGAATAACAAGATGCTAACACTTGATCTAAAAAAAAAAAAAAAAAAAAAAAAAAAAAAGCTTACAGCTGTGCTGAGGGCCCAAAAACTGACAATGCTATCCATTCCATACCATTACTTCTGAATACAAACCTGTTTTCTTAACGTGTAGCACATCATTTAAGCAATGATTTGGAAATTAGCCAAATGCGAAGCACCATACTAGCAGGTCATATACCACCAACATTTAAACATGTCTAGCTATCTTTTCATCTCTTGTGTGCAGCCTGAACTCAACACGTTTATTGATTATAAAATTTAAGTTTCTGGACCTGCATAACAAAAAAAAATAGTTTATGAAATAGTCTCTTAAGACATTTGAAATAGTCTTAGGGTCAAACCACTTCTGTCTTAAATGACTTAATCTGGCATGCTATAACTACAGTAAAAGTAACTTTCATTCTTAAATGCAAACTAAAAGCAGATAAATGGTAACAACTGACACAATATAAGATCTCCCTATATGTCATCTGACACCGCTGATTTTATGAATTTCAGAGCTTGAAAACGTCATATCAGAAACCACAACCAAATGTACTTTAGATGGCATGCAAGGTCTTCCTAAAAATTAACCCTAAGACTTAGAAGTCAGCCTCAGAACATAAAAAAACACAACAAATTTGTACATTTTATTCACATTTATTTTTTGCTTTTAGTGTGCTCACAGAAAATTAGAACACCTTAAGCAGGAGTTGAATAGCAATGTTTGTAAGCAAAGTTACATTCCAGCTCTACGTCAAATTGGTCAAAGCTCCTCCAGTATTTACAAAACACGATAGACGAGATGCTACACAAAACCATTGCATCTGAAGATTTGTTTTTCTTTTATTCTCAAAGACAACTGGAAAAGAAAGCATTGTCTGCTGTAATCAAAAACATACCACAGTATAAACAGTAACCATTCCACTTATCACAGCTTGGTTGAGTTTAAAATTTGTGTTTAAAAGGTCCAAGATGACTGCAGTTTTACAAAAATGGGCAGGGCGGAGAGCTGCAAACTTCATGTGCTTCTGAAGGATATCAAGATCTGTTTTTATACAATAGTCACAGTTAAAAACACCCTGCTGGTAATACATAATTACACTTTATTAAGGTCATAAACCAGCAATAAACAATAAAGCCTATACAACTTGTAATTCTACTTAATCACTGACTGGTACAGCTAACATGAGATAAGCAAGAAGTTCCTATGGTTTAGATGAACTCCTAAGACTATGATCGTTTTTTTTTTTTTTTTTGTTTTTTGTTTTTAAATCTGGGGATTGGTGTTTTTTATTTATTTTTTTTCTCTTTCCTTCTTATTCAAAACTTGTAGTGTTGTAAACCTGCCTCACAAAATACATCGTAATAACTTTTCTTTAAAAACAAAACAAAACAAAACAAAACTAAGCCTTTACACCATCATTTCTAGTGGCATATTATCTTGGCAATGTTATGTACTGCTTCAGTTTCCCATCATGGCCCCTATCACTTCATTTGATATTCCTTTTTGACCCACCCATCTCCTTCATATATGGGCATGTCCATAGATTTGACAAAGAAAGTTTACATTTTTTAATAAAGATGCAAAGTATGCAAAAAACATTAATACTGATGCAAAAAAAATTAAAAATAAAGAAAGAAGAAAGAAGGCAGAGGAAGTTGTCTAAGCCGTCCTCGACCTGTCGGAATGGTGGTAACAATGATTTGAGATGGGATCTGTGGGAAGGGGGGCTTTAAAAAAAAAAACTTAAAATTTGCTAAAAATTAATGTAAAATTAAAAAAAAAAAAAAAGGACATCTTTAAAAATCAATCCCTGGTTGTAGACAAGTTCTCCAAAACCAGTACCTGGCACCACTCCAACAAACAAACGGGGAAAAGTTCTTCGATGACGTAAGGGCGCTGGTGCTTACTCTGCGGCGGGCGCTGCGGGCGCCTCTGGACTGCACTCGGGCTGCGGCTCCGGCGATGCAGAGGGGGCTGCGGACGCCGCCGCATCCTCGACGGGACCCTCCTGCTCCGGCCCCGCGGCGGAGGGCGCATCGCCCGCGGTGGCTGCGCTGGGCGCCGGCTCCTCAGCCTTCTCCCCCGCCGCCTCCGACGGCTCCTCGGCATGGGGCTCTTGTGTCGCCGGCTGCTCGGACTGCTCGGGCTGCTCGGCTTCTGCCGCCTCGGTCTCCCGAGCCTCTCCGCCCGCCGCGCCCTCGGCGCCCGCCCCGCCCGCCTGCTCCCCCGGGGCTGCAGCCGCCTCTCCTGCAGCTGCCGCTGCCTCGTCCTTGGCGCCGTCTGCGGTGGCGCCCTCGGTCTCAGCGCCCTCGCCCGCCTCCTTCTTGTTCTTCTTGAAGGAGAAGCCGCTCAGCTTGAAGGATTTCTTGAAGGAAAAGCGCTTCTTTTTTTTTTTCGGGGTCTCGCTGCTGGGCGACGCCGCGGCCCCGTCCTCCGCCTTGGGGGACGACGTGGAGGAGGCAGATGCGACCTCAGCCTCGGCGGCGGCTGGGGAACCAGGCTCGGCGGGCTCGGGTTCAGCAGCCTCCTTCTCTGCAGTGGCGCCTGCACCCGGCTCGGGGGCCGCGGCCGCCTCGTCTTTGTC
>PVIH01012544.1:0-63007 GCA_004025045.1 Sigmodon hispidus
GACCCTTCAAACCCCACTCCAACTATAGGAACACCTGACTCACTCTTGAGGGAGGGGGGAAAGAACTGGATTTGGCCAGAAGTGGAGACTGATCTAAGCATTATTGGGTCAGTGGGACCATAGGACTGTCTGCTCCCTGCCCAGGGAGGAGATGGGCAGTTGCAGAGAAGAAAAATGACCAGATGTGTTGGGAGGGGGATATATAGGGAAAGCTGAACACAAAGAAAATATATGTGTAGCAATCTTATTTGTATTTCTACCCTTGATAAGCCATGCTTATGATTCTTATCCTCTGTATAGTTATTGTTAACTCTTCTGCATTTTAAATTCTTTTTACTGTTTTTTTTTTTTGATAAATACAAAATAAAGAAAAAAAAAACAACCATTGATCACCTATAATTCTTCATCTGTAGTGGGGTGTGGATATATATTACATATTTAATAAAACCTGAATACTGAGGAAAGAGCACAGAGTCAAACCCTAGGCAGACAGCTCAGGAAATTCTTAAACCTTGAATACAAAGATAAACAGCTCAGTCAGTCACATACACCTTTGATCCGAGTACAAGGAAAGCTGGGAGTGGCAACCAATACCTTTGATCCCTTAACTCCAGAGACAGTACTTCTTCTCTTTCTGTTTGTTCAAGGCTACACACCTTTAATCCTAACCTGGATGGGATAAGGTATATAAGGGCTCCTAGGACAGACACAGAAGCACTGGGAAAAGCAACTGACAGAAGCAACCAGAAGCAAGGCTGAGGAAGTTGCAAGACAGCTGAGTGAACACTGACTATGGTGTTTCCTCTCTCTGATATTTTAGCCTTCCCCCAATATTTGGCTCTGAGTCTCATTTGCAATACTACAATGGGGCCATATTAGATCTCGCTTATTCACTGTAGTGTGTACACTGGAGTCATTCTTATGCAGGCAGCTATACTGTTGTTATTTCATGGATGTATTTTTCTTTTAATGTGTAGTAACAGAAATCTTGGAATTCTGGCAGAATTTCTACCATCTCTTGTTCAGCTTTAAAAATAGAGATTGTGTTGCAGATGTATTAGATGGCATTGGGCACCTCACAGTCACATATTCTCTGCCTTGCATGTTGTAGATCTCTGCAGCAGTCTCCATCTGTTGCGTTAAGCATCTGCTTTGATGAGGGTATGAGAGCTACACAAATCTGTGGACATATGTAAGTATTTAGATTAGAGTTAGAAATTATATTGGTTTGGAATAATTACTTCTCTTCTCAGGTTTATGACTTCTTCAGCAATGGCTAGTTAGGTTTATGGTAGTAGGCATGAATCCCCATTAAGGAGGCCTTAAGTTCAATTACACAACTGTTGCTTACCTTCAGGATAGAATTACCACTGTTTTACTATCGTGTTTATCTTGTAAGTGTACATACATACACATATAAATACATATTATATGTAATATGTATTATAATACATAAGTATATTACAAATTATATAATTTAAAAATATATTTAAAATGAAATAGTGCTGAAAACATTTTATAATATTTAAATAAGTTACAATATATCAAACAGATTTGTCAGAAATGATTTCTACATTTAACTTCATATGTATTCTTCCCTTCAAAGTATCAATCTATGTATTTTGTCTTGTAATGCATTTATTCTATAGAGAGTACTTTATATAAATCTATAATTTTAAACTCTTGCCAAGAAAAACATGGTGGTGAAGATCTTCTTTCTTCAGTAACCTCTAGATTCTATTATAAAATAAAGCACCTTTTTTCATATGTTGTTTGGATTTTATAAACAAACATATACAAATATTTGCCACATTTTATGTTTTCATCACTCAAACTGAAAAATTTTAGAATATTGCTCATTCATTTATTATTTTATCTAAATAATGCAACTTTAATATTGTTAGAAGCACTTTAGTGTTTTAATATTAATTTACAAAAATTGAAAAAGAAAATTCTTTTATTTTATTCAATGATTGTATATAATGTATACTCAAAAAGTCAAATACTGAGCATGTAATGTTTTTCCAGATATAATTTAATTCATAGTTTTTCATATGTAAACTTAAATAACACAAAAGTTGAGTTTAGTGTAAAAATAAAAAAATAAACCTATTCTACTCAAATTCTTGTCATGAAGAATCGTCTGAGATTTATAATACATCATTCTTATCTTAATATGACAAGAGTTACCACCATTGATGACCCTGAATAATTATTTTATCACCTCAATGTTTTTATATTCAAATAAGACATTTACAAAATTGCAGCTGGCTTGCTGTGTGACCTAGCGCCATTCACTTAACCTCTCTGTTTCTTGATAGTAATCAGATTAATTACAAATGCATGCTTTTCTAACATTGAAGGAAATGAGAAGAATTTATAAACTAAATTATGTTTTACAATATGTCCTAGACATTCAAATTGTATTTTAATATGAAATCATAAAAGTTCATGCCAACATATTATAAGCCTGGAAAATTAATGTAGTTTTATATTTAAAAATTAAAGTAAGACAGGTTTTTTTGGCTTATACTTAATAGTGAATGATGAGAGAGGTCAAGTAGGAGCTAAATTAATATCAAAGGATTTTTTTTTCTGCTTTCAAGCATCTTACATTTCTTAGAATAACAATTCATTAAATTCTCAGAATTTTTGTCTTTAGAATGAGGAAGATATATACTGTTCCTCAGTGAAGCACGGTGATTGGTAAGGCTGTTATTTCTAATCTTTTGACTTTTCTGAAGAATCAAGATTTCTGGTCTTAGTCAGTTAGATGCTATCTAGTGAATTATTAATGAATTGATTCAACAGTAGAATTTGGGTTACACATTTTCCCCATGAAGAAGAAAATGTGCTTAACAGTAAATGACATCTCAGAGTTACTTTATAATTAGCATTTTATAATTATTCAAACTTTGCTTATACTTTTTAAAATTTTATCTGAATTTCATAATGTATACACTTACAGGAACATTGGTTTAAAAACAAATGGATGGAACTAGAAAAATCATCTAGAGTGAGATAAACCAGACTCAGAAAGACAAACATGGTAAGTTTTCACTCATAAGTGGATATTAGCTGTAAAGTACAGGACAATCATACTATAATCCATAACACCAGAGAGGCTAGGTCATAAGGAGGGTCCAAGAAATAACACATGGTTCTCCCTAGAAAGAAGAAATAGAAGAGATCTCTTGGGTAGACTGGGGATGGGTGTGGAAGGAAACATGAGGGACCATGTTGGGGCAAGGATAGAGGGGAAGAGTAATGAAAGAAATGTCTTGATAGGGAGGACATTTCAGAGTCAGGTAGAAACCTGGTACAAGGGAAACTCACACAAATTTACAATGATGACTCCAGCTAAGACTCCTAGCAATAGTGAGTAGGTAGCCTAAACTGGCCATCTTTTGTAATCAGATTGGTGATTATCTCTAATTGTCATCAGAAAGCCTTCAGCCAGTCACTGATGGAAGCAGATACAGACATCCTCACCCAAACACTCAGCCCAGCTCCAAGAATCCAGTAGAAGATACAGAGGATTTATTGATTTCTTGGAATGATTTGTTTTGTTTTTCAATTTCTTTTTGGCATATACCCGAATTCATAGTACAAGTATATTTGCTCAACTATGTTCATATAATAGCCAGAGCATGGAAACAGCCCAGATGCCCCTCAACCAATGAATAGATAAGAAATGTGATAATTTACATAATTGAGTATTACGCAGCAAAAAAAAAAAAAATGACATCTTGAAATTTGTATGCAAATGGATGGAACTAGAAAAAGCCATCCTGATTGAGGTAACCCAGACCCAGAAAGACAAACATTGTATATACTTACTTATAAGTGGATATTAAACATAAAGCAAAGGATAATCAGGCTACAGTCTACAGCCCTACAGAAGCTAGGTAACAAAGAGGACCCTAGAAAAGACATCTATGGATCCTGCTGGTAAGTAAAATAGATAAGATCTCCTCAGTAAGATCTTTTGGGAGCAAAGGGTGGTGGGTAAGGGGAGATGGAAAGAGAACACAATGATCCAGTTGGTTGAGTTGGGGTAGGGACAGTGAGGGAGAACAACACAATAGCTATCTTGATAAAGTGAGCCATTTTGGAGTGAGGGAAAAACCTGGTGCTAGGGAAATTCCCAGGAATTCCCAAGGATGACCCCAGCTAATACTCTAAGCAATAGTGGAGTGGGTACCTGAACTGACCTTCCCCTGAAATCAGATTGATAACCAAGGGTTATCAAATTGTCATCATAGAACCTTTAACCAGCAACTAGAAGAAACAGATGCAGAGATCAACAGCTAAGGATTGATCCAAGCATGTAGTCCAGTTGAAGAGAGAGGAGGAATTTTATGAGCAAAGAGGTCAAGACCATGATGAGGAAACCCACATAGACAGCTGACCTGAGCTACTTTGAACTCACTGACCCTGGACTGACAGCTGGGGTATCTGCAACGAACCAAACTAGGTCCTCTGAACATGACTCTCAGTTGTGTGACTTCAGCAGCTTGTGGGGCCTCTGGCAGTGAGATCAGGATTTACTCTTAATGCATAAAATCATTCTGGATTGGCATTGGTATGTCACCATGATTACAGCATTTTCTCCATGGTGTGTGTTTTGTCTACTATCATCTTACAAGGTCTTAGGTGGGTGATTGTTTAATGTCTTCTACTGAGCACTTTCAACTCTTATTAATGTTGTTAGTTATTACTAGAATGAAAGTCTAGTCCTTGAATGAGCCACCCTTTACTACAACATGCCAAATTCCCAGCACAACACCTGATCTCTTCTGTTTCTTATACTGTGAATCTCCCAACTCCCATTAAATGAGATGTTCTGATTAGCTGCATTTATTTGATCCAGTTCCTACCTCTCCTCATCATATGTACATTTTAATAAATTGCTTGTGGTCAGTCCATCATAAACCATTTATAATTTGAGGCTTACCCACATTCCAAAGATTTGACTGTTATTCATGAACTCCTTCATCTGCTTTTACTTGCAAACTAACTATCATCCACTGCAACAGAAGCAACCAGAAGCTGTCTGTCAAGCAAAGACTCACTTGCCTCTGAAAGGGAAGCTAGGTGTTTGTACTTCAGGTGTTTTGAGCTCTGCTGCCCCTCTGACATCTCTTAAGCTCTTTCCATTCATGTTTGTATTGTTAACAAGCATCCTTGATGATGTTTTCTGTGCTCTGTGACTTGTCTTCTTCTTGGTATTTTCAGCCTGGCTGAATTTTTTTTTTTTTTTTTGAGAGAAAAGTGGGGCCATCTTTGTCATTTTGAGGCTTATGCAAAATAAATGGGAAGTTGGCCAGAATAAGAAGCATACCAATAATTTAAATGTAGTTCATTTTTCCACTTATCTATCTGTATTTTTTCCAACAATTTATCTATAGGTAATTTTTTCCAGTTGTGGAAGAGCCTGATAGATATGTTCACCAGATGCAATAAAAAAGATTATAGGAGCTGATTGTTCAAGAAAGTTCTTTCTTTCTTTTCTGATCCCTTATCACCGTGTGTTACATTCACATGACTCCTTTAGAGAAACAGAAATAAGTAAATTTCAAAATAAAATACAACTTATTTCTGTCTATTAATGAACTTGTGTGGGGTAGAAATAAACATCAAATTAAATGGAATTATGTGACTAGTATAGTCTGTTTCTGATTATCTCAGAAATGATTATCTGTGAACTTTATTTATAAAAATAGAGATAGGAAACTTTAATACAAAGAATATTGAACAGCTGAGAAGCTCCCTATACCCAAGATGAGGTATGTATTTTACCCTTAAAGCTTGTCTTAGAAAAATCTTCTTAATTATGAAATTGATAAAATAAGTTTTATCCCCATGATTTACCTATAGAGATATAATATAAATTTGAAATACTCTTTTATACTATAATTCTCAATTTTTCAATTCAAGACCACTACCAAGTTCTCAGAAATACTGTGAAAGACTTAATGAGACATTTATCTGCTCTATGTATTTTATATTTAGCTGATAATATAATGAGGCCAAAGTACTGGAATGAAACATCCCTAACATTTCACATAATTTTCAACTTCCTCTCCCCCATATTTGGTATTTCAGCAGTGTTTTAACTTTTTGATGTTTTGAACTTTACCATCACTATCAATAATCATTATGCCTCTTGCAGCATGCTGGGAAATCTTATTCTGAATAATGTAGTTTCATTTAGTAGTAAGTTTATTATTAAGCCTAATAAACACAGCAATTTGCTTTAAATTTGATTTTCTGTAATGCCACATGTGATTACTTATATTGACTCTGAAGTTACATTTTGTTCATCTTAAAATTCTATTGCATAAAACAGACTTTTTATCTCTTTACTTCTTTAAAAACTATACATACATGTGTACTTTCATTTCTTTTAAATATGAAACCACTAAACGATAACTAGTATGTCTTGTTGATATATTATGCTCCCAAACTATCTGACAATGTACAATAATATTTGTTAATATATTCCAATTGAAAAGCAATGTGGTAAAAAAGAATTGCATATAATTCTTAGTCATCTGTTTCTTTAAGATATTTTGACATTGCTTTGAAAGAAAAAATTAAATTGATGTAGAAATTCACATTCATTTTCCTAAATCTATATCATCTTTATAAGATACATACCTGATTCATTTACATTCTTTTTTATTATGAATAAAGTCATTTTTTATCCATGTATCCCCTTGTTCAGACTCCCTTCCCCCTCCTGCCCCTCCCATTCACTCACTCTTCCCCCCATCACTTTATCTCCTCCCCAGCAAGGGAAGGAGTTCCCAAGGTCCCAAAGTGGCTTAGTTCAGCATCCACTCCAAGCAGATCTCCTTTCCTCACCCTAACATCAAGACTGGGTCAGGTGTTCCTCTGCAGGGAATGGGCTCCAAGGTTCTTATTTCATATGACAATCCATTATGTATTAAAATATTGATATATGAGTGAAATTATAGAGATAATTTTTTCTCTAATCACAGAACAAAGTTGGGAGAACTTTAAAAGTGAATATATTAAATATAAATGTTATACAAATAATGATTGATTTATTTATTTTCAAAAGGCAGATTAACTAAGAAACATCTAAGAAAAAATAAAAATATAACCAAGTCCTAGAGAATGATTAGGAACCAAAGTCCCTGATTAATGCCTATTTTCAATCAATTAATCAGTCAATCAATGGGATGATAATCACATCACATGCCTCAAAAAATGGCTGCGAGCTCTAGATGACATAGTAAATTGGTATACTTAAAGCTAAAAAAAAAATCACTGTATCAAAATAAGGAATAATTATTCTGCTCATATCTCTAGGACAGTGATTCAGATATCAATAGGATTTTATACAATTATGGACCAGGATAAAGTATATGTAGGAAGACTAGCATTGAAGTACATATCTCACTTGAAATTCTAATGCCTCAAAGCATTTTGGGAAACTCTCTAGGCCAGTGGTTCTAAACATTTTTGATGGTTTAACTACCCTTTCACAGGAGTCACCTAGGATTATTGGAAACCATAGATATTTACTTTATAATTTATTCATGACCATAGCAAAATTATTGTAGCTACAAAAAAATTTGCTGCAAAGTCACTACAATATGAAGAACTGTATTAAAGGGTCATGTCATCAGGAAGGTTGAGAACTACTACTCTATATTAATTGAACATTCAAAAATTGATGTTCAATTTGTAATAAAAGGAGAAATAGGCAAAACTGTGGCACTCATGCTGTTCTGAATAGGATACACAAAAGAGATTAGGTCAATTTTTAGTCAATTTATAACTTACTATAGAAAAAATTACAATAACAACTACTACCAAAATTTTATGATTCTCAGCCAAAAATTGTCTCTTGTGTCCAAATTCATCCAAAATTTTATATTCTTCTTTTTTTGGATGATTTTGTGATACAACTGAATATACAGAATGAATTAGAACACATTTCAATTATATTGAAGGATTTTCTTTTTGTGTTTGGGTACAAATGTCCAGAGGCTAGAGAAGAGAATATGTAAAGAAAGTAAAACTGGAAAACCTCTTAATGCAGAGTTCTCAGATAGAAGAGATGGAGAAAGCAGAGCTGTTGGATCTACAGGTAAACAGAGAAAAAAAAAATCATTATATGTCAGGAATAGAATTTTATTCTTAGAAGAAAAGTGAGTAGTTGCAGGAAAACTGAGAGGAAAATCTCTGCATTGTGTTCATAAAATCCCAAGTAGTAATCTCCAGAGAAAATAGAAAACTCCAGAGATGGCTAACATTGAACTGGCCTAAAATGACAGAGGACATAGAATGCAGACTTGCAGCCAAAAAAAAAAAAAAAAAAAAATGTTTAAAATGAGCTCAGGTAAATTCTCCTCTGCCAAAAGGAACTCAATATGAAGTATCAATTCCCCAATGAGCAATGCTGAAAATTGATTTTAGGGCCCCTTCCAACTGTACATAAACAGAAAAGTGTGTGTTAGTGGTTGGGAATGATTTTTTTTTCAATTGCATTGGGCACTGCTTTATGAATAGAATAACATCATTGGGAACTGTCATTGAGTAAACTATATTGGAATATTCTAGACTGACATTAAAAGGTCACATAAAGCCTTAAAAATCTGTCTGATGTGCTCTTAGAAAATGGTATATATGGATATCATAAGGTAATAAAATATTAAATAACCTCCAAATTATCACTGCTACATCACTGTAGTCAATAAATGGGGGCTTTCAAGATGAAAAAAATTCTATTTTAAAGATAAATACATTAGAAAATTTTTGAGTAAAAAACTATTCTTTGGCTCACACGCTTGCTTGTGACTCAAAAGATTCAGACAACTAAAAAAAAAAAGCAAATTTCCTTTCACTGTCTAACAACAGGGTCTTAACTTCACTTCTGCTTCCCCCATCCAAAAAAAAAAAAAAAAACCTTTTCACAGTTCTTTAATTCCTTCTTCTGGATAACAGCTGTGAACAGGTCAAAAGGCAGAGATGAGGAGGAAAGTAAAGAGGAAGAAGCCACAGGGTGTAGATAATCTACAAACAGGCTAATTGGTCCCTGGGTAATTACTGACTCTTCAGAAGATCTGCAATTGAGATTTCCAGGAAAATGAAAATACTGTATTTATATCTGTTCAAATTTCATTTTCCAGAATAGAAGTGTTAATCAGATGGGTTTAAATATTTGATAAAGCCTCTGAGGTGTATCCACTTTTCAAATGTTTGAACTGTCATTGTCTTGCCTCGCCAGACAGTTATATTTTCAGCACTTGTAACAGAACAAAATCTTAATATTTAACTCTTTAAACTGGACTAGAAAATGTCTGCTTGAGCTCTTATTTTCTTTCCTTGTATTCTGATTTTTGACTCATAAGTGGCAAAGTATATGATACCATTCAATGAATTGTTTTATTAGACAAAACAGTCTCATTTTGTAAAGAAAAATAGTCTGCAATATCAAGAGTTTGATGCATTCATAAGCTAGTTACTTGGTGTTAGGCTCCTGAAAATTTTAAACTAGGTCACAGAGAAAACACAATCTTAAATAGCAACTTCTTTCTTAAGCAGCTACCATTCTAGTAAGGGGAGATAGTAGAGAAAGAAGTAACCACATTGTGCGATCTTATTCTCCATTTGAGAATGCAGAAGCAGATAACAGATCTTATCAAATTCATTATCATTGAACCAAGAATAGGATAAAAAGGGCCATGCTGATAAACTCCATTTGATTTGGGACTTCAAATCTTGTAAAAATTTTGATAGATTGGGGTGTCATTAATAATGGAGAAATGACTAGAATGAAACAGAAGAAATAAATTAGAAGCTGGAAACAAGAAGCATTCTTGGGAAGTGTGCAGAGAACTGGTTCAAACTTGCAGTCTATGTACATGAGTTGTTAAACAATGGTTGAAGAGCAAAATGTAGAGCATAAAATGAATGAGCACTAGATATTTTCTGAAAAGAGCAGATGCTCCTTGGAATTATTTAACTGGATGACAAAAGTAGTATTAAAAGAGATTTTTAGAAGGCAGGCAATTTCATTGGTCTCTCTTAAATCTGAATAAAAAAGTATGCCAAGATGGAAGTCATAGAAATTGTAGAGTAAATAGATCGAAAGCATAGCTGCATAGCTCAACTACTTAAGATACTCAAGCTGAAGAACATTTTTACATTTTCTGGGGAAGAGAAGAATCAAGTGAATGATAGCATTTCAAATTTGCTCTCTGAAAAGTGTGATTCCATTCAGTGAAATAGGGAGACCAAAAGAGAATTGGTTTTTAATGAGGAGTTATCTGCAATTATACATGTCTCTTTGAAGTAAAACACTATTATCCAACTTGTTAATTAATAGATAATATGTACTTGGGTTTCTGGAGAGAACCTAATAGTAAAAATAATACCTTTGTCTCAATGAAATGAAGATGAATAAATCAAGTTAAATACCAAAGTTACAGATTTAGAATAATGCTGAAATTTGGAACCTTAAGCAAAACCCTTACAAGCTACAGATCTAAAAAAATAGTAGTAATTTCATCAAAAAAAAAAAACAGGCAGTAAATGGTCCTGGAAAAAAATACAGAACGTAAATATGTGTTCACATGTGCTGTGTGTCATGGTCAATAAGTGTTAAATGAATTGGCACAGCAACTTTACTTGAGAATAAATATTCCCAGGAACTTCAAGAGCCATTTGTAAATTTTCTCTGGATTTTAACCTTTCATGCAAATACTTAGAATAAAATCAAGATGTTTTCAAAAGTAGAGATTGACTTGGGTGCTGTGAGATAATAATATTAATAGGAATATGTATATGAGAAGCTACTAAAGATTAATACAAACTGAGTTCTCCTTTATGGAAAAAATTTGGTAATCTCGGGCTGGTAGTGTGACTTAGACATACAACACTTTATTCAATGAGAACCTATGTTTGATCCAGACATAGGAGGAGGTAGGTAGGAAGAGGGGAGTGAGGGTGGAACAAAGGAAAGAATAGAGAGAGAATGAATAAAGAAGGAAGCAGACAGGGGAGGATTGGGAGGAGGGAAGGATGGGTAAACAGGGATATACATAGAAAAAAGGACCTTTTTAAAAATAAATAAAAAAAGACAGAGTTGCTATTGCCTGTGGTTTGAATATGGAAATTGCCTAAAAGTTACCTGTAAGTATGTCATACAAGATACATTTATTTTTTTTAATAATCTAAAAATGATTATGATACATCTTATCTCACTCTCACAGGACACTAATCTATACTTATATGAAGAACTGCTTTCACACATACACACATAAATGTCAATAGAAAGACACACACATACACACACACATATATATATATATAAAGGCTCAGAGTACAAATTTACAATATTCTTTTGGGATATAAAAGCCTTATTATTCTTATTTGAAATTTTTTTCTGGTTGATTTTTCTCCTGAGCTGTTCTTTTGAAGCTCTGTCTATAACTCTGCACTTGAGTAGACTTTATTTAATAGGTAACTCTTGAACTGTGTGTACATTCATTAGGCTACAATTATATATTAAGTAGCTAATATCTGAGGTATTATGTTATAAGGAGAATTATCCTTATGTCATTGTGATACATTCCATTACTTTCAGTTGGAACTTTAATGTGTCATTTCTCAGACAAACTTAAGCTCATAATTCTACCTTCGTTTGTTGCTACCCTGATACATATTAGAAAATTTCCTTTCTAGCATCACTGATGAGAAATTTTAGGAGATTTTTGGATTTTTTTTAATGTGCCAGGTACTATGTTAAGTCTTCAAACAAACTTTACTGACTTTCAAGATGTCAATTTCCTATCTTCATTGTTAATACTTAAATCTTGAGAGTTTGCAAGCCCCATCATTCTTTTCCTAAAAATGAGCAAGCTAATAAGAAAACCATAAACCTCTATTTTCTCAGGTAGACAGGTTGACCAAGGATTCTCAATGACTGCAGTCTGCATTTAAAACAAGATTGAACAAAGGAATATACATATGTCTCAACATGCCATGGAACTTTCTCTAAAACTGACCATATAATTGGTCAAAAAGCAAATATCAACACATACAAAAATGCAAATAGGCCCTTGTATTATATCAGAACAACATTGTCCTAACATCAAAAATCACAGAAAGCCTACCAACTCATGGAAACCAAACATCATTCAACTGAATCACCTCTGGGTCAAGGAAGAAATTAAGAAAGAAATCAAAGACTTCCTAGAATTTAACAAAAATGAATCCACAGTGCACCCAAACTTATGGGACACAATAAAAGCAGTCTGGCATAAAAATAAACTTGTGAATCAACGTAATTGAATTGAGACCCCAACATTCCCCCACACACATGTGAAAAACTGATTTGTGACAAAGAGGCCAAAATATACAATGGAAGAAAGATAGTATCTTCAACAAATGATGTTGGCATAACAAGATGGTAGTGTGTAGAACAATGCAAATAGATCCAATCCTATCACCCAGTACAGAACTCAACTCTAAATGGATCAAAGTCCTCAACATAAACCTAGCCACAATGAACTTGATAGAAAAGAAAGTAGGAAATATCCTCCAATGCATTGACACTGGTGACCACTTCCTAAATATAACACAAGTAGTACAGACACTAAGAGCAACAATCAATAAGTGGGACCCCCTGAAACTGAGAAGCTTCTATAAGGCCAAGGACACAGTCAATAAGACAAAGAGGTAGCCTACAGAATGGAAAAAGATTTTCACCAACTCTACAAGTGACAGAGGATTGATCTCTAAAATATATAGAGAACTCAAGACGCTAGAGCCCCAAACCTTTAATAAACCAATTAAAAATGGGGCTTAGAACTAAATAGGGAATTCGCAGCAGAAGAATTAAAAATGACTGAAGGGCACATTAAAAAGTGCTCAACATCTTTAGCCATCAGAGAAATGCAAATCAAAACTACTTTAGTATACCATCTCACCTGTCAGAATGTCTAAGATTAAAATCACAAATGGCAGCCTATGCTGGAGAGGATGCAGAGCAAGGGAAACCTCCTCCATTGTTGGTGGGAATGTCAACTTGTTCAGCCACTCTGGAATGCAGTATGATGGTTTCTTGGAAAACTGGGAATCAATCCCTCAAGGATCCAGCAATACCACTTCTGGGTGTATACCCTAAAGATGCACATTTGCCCTCCAAAGCAATAGCTCAACTCTGTTCATAGCAGCAATAGCAAGAACCTGGAAACAACCTAGATGCCCCTCAACTGAAGAGTGGATTAACAAACTATGGTACATCTACACAATGGAGTACTATTCAGCAATAAGAAAAAGTGATACTCTAAAATTTGCAGGCAAATGGATGGATATGGAGAATATCCTCCTGAGGGAGGTATCACAATCCATGAAAGAGAAGCAAGGGGTGTACTCATACATTAGTGGACTTTAAACAAAAAGCAAAACATGTCTAAGCTGCAAGCCACAACCACTGAACAGTTTGGGATCTGAAGCACCTTGGATAGGCACCTTGGAGTTTATTCCCTCCACAGATACACCTAAACCAGTCTTGATATTAGGATGAGGAAATCTGACTTGACTGGAGCAGATGCTGAACTAATCCACCTTGGGACCTTTTGCCTTTTCTGGGGAGGGAATGGACAAATGGATTGAAGAGAGACTGATTGGGAAGGGTCAGAGAGGAAAGGGAGTTTGAACAAGTGGATACAAGAGTACAAAATGAGACTTTATTCTATAAAATAAAAAAGTCAAAACTGAATTTCAAGCAAACTTAGGTCTTGACTGCCATGCAAGTCTCCTTTTCTTGTGTTTACATAGCAAAGGTTTCTCCAATGGATATACAATTTATGGTATCACAACTGAACAAAGAAAAATATATAATAGTATAAAATAAATTAAGACAATTTTTGGACATTTAGTAGTGCTATTTTGTGAGCAAAATAATTCTGTTTCCTTATGTTTATTTTATAATTAACATTCTTCAAAAAGGTAATATGTATGAAGGTAATAGGTAATTTATTTTTCAGTAAAAATTTGCTTGGAAACACAACTGACTTTCACATATACAACCAGCTTTCAGTTTAAATAAATTAAATAGTGTTAATTTCATTAATTCATTAATCTTTATTACCTTTAAGTTTACTACTTCCTGTGTGTAAATTGAGAGTCTAATAATTTAAATAATCTATGTAAAATCAGCAGCGACATAGGATTCTAGCTTAGCATATTTCTCCCTCACTTGGCTTTAGCCCTTCATCTTCGACTGTCAACACAGTCCAATCTTCCTGAGCACTGCTAGAATTGACGCTGGAATCTGAACTACTATTTGTCTTAATCCAATATTTGTCTCATTCCCAGTTCTTTCTTTCTGTATTTACCTTATTCCTGAGTGTTTTAATTTTTGCATTTGCTATATGCCTTTTCTTCTCCCAAAGCCTCATCTTTTCAGGATTGCTCTCCTTGTGACTATAAATGATGGCACAGCGTATGCATGTGTAATGCAGGGCATCTCCAACATCCAAATAATGGCAAGATGAGCAGAGTAGGTGAATCAGAATTACCAAGCCATTGCTCTAAAACTTCACTAGTTTTAACAGAAGCAGTGGATAGTTATTTGGAGCTTACTTGGGTAAATGTGAGGCCTACCAAAATAACATAGCCCTTTATTTATAGTTGGCTATCCCAGCCTCACCTTCAATTTCCTCTCATCATTTTTTTTCCTTTCTTTCTCTATTTCTTCCCATATCTCCAAAATATCAGGAACTTTTGCTTATTAGATTTTACATAAAATGGCTAACTGTGTTAATTTATACCAAGTGAATGAAAGTATTTCAGCTGTAACACATTGTTCAGTTAGAATCAAATCATGGAGATTAAAAAAAAATAACCTTTGTGTTCTTTTGTTTAATATAATTTTTATTATAACAATATCAGATACATTAGAGCATAGAGGGAGGAAAATAAAGATTTTGTATATTTAATAAAATTAGTCTAGAATATCAGAGAACAGAATCATCTTTTCCTGCTCCTTTTTTGTTTTGTTTTTGATTTTTGAGACAGGATGTTTTGTTTAACAGTCCCAGCTCTCCTAGAATTTCCTTTTTAGGCCAGGCTGGTCTCAAACTCACAAAGATGCTCCTTCCTCTTTCTCAAAATTGCTGGGACTAACATCATGTGCCATCACTGCCTGGCGGTTAGGCCTTGAATTCATAGAGATTTATGGATTTCTATCTTTCCAGTAACGGTATTAAAGGCATGTGTCACCACTCCTTGACCTATAGGGCTTGGCTGTGGGTGATTCTGACCTCTAATATTCCAAACAATTTTTTTAAAATATACATTATATCAACAAAGTAGAAGATAGTGGTCAGTCAGCCAAACATAGCTTTGAACTTGATTTTTGAGTAGCCCAGAAGCTAAGAATATCTTTCACATTTTAAAATAGTAGAGGAACATATAAAAATATGTGCCATTTTCTCATTCACACTCCAAAGATATTAGCTCAACTATGTTCATAGCAGCATTATTTGTAATAGCAAGAACCTGGAAACAGTCTAGATGTCTCTCAATTGAAGAATGGATTAACGAACTGTGGTACATCTACACAATGGAATACTACTCAGCAGTAAGAAAAAATGATATCCTAAAATTTGCAGGCAAATGGATGGATTTGGAGAATATCCTCCTGAGTGAGGTATCACAATCTCAGAAAGATAAGCAGGGGATGTACTCACTTATTAGTGGTCTCTAAACAAACAAACAAGAAAAAAAGCCAAGCATGCCCAAGCTGCAAACCGCAACCATTGAACAGCTTGGGATCATAAACACCCTGGACTGACCCTTCAGATCCCACTCCAACTATAGGAACACCTGACTCATTCTTGAGGGAGGGGGGACAAAACTGGATTTGCCAGGAGTGTAGACTGAACTAAGCATTATTGGGTCAGTGGGACCATAGGACTGTCTGCTGCCTGCCCAGGGAGGGGATGGGGATTTGTGGAGAAGAAAAAAATGACCTGGTGTGGCGGGAGGGAGAAGGGACCTTGAATGAGGATATACAGAGATGAAAAAAAAAAAATCAGAGGGAAAGCTGAACACAAAGTAAATATATGTGTAGCAATCTTATTTGCATTATCACCTTTGATAAGTCACGCTTATGATTTTTATCTTCTTTATAGTTATTGTGAATTTACCAGCATTTTAAATTCATTTTACTGTTTTTCTTCATAAATACAAAATAAATAAAGAAGAAGGAAAAAAAATATGGGCCATTTTCTGAAAAAAGGTTTGTAAAATTTAAATTTCAGTGTTCAAAAGAAAAGTTTTATTGGCACACTGTCACAAGCATGCTTATGTATTACCCATGGCTATTATAAAAGATGATGTCAATATATAGTGGTAATGTGGCCCACAAGTTTTTCAAGATTAATGACTCTTTGCTACCAAGTGCAATGACTTACGATTTAGCAAACAGTGAATGCTGTATGTATATCTTGTCCTCAAATCCAAGACTCCCTTCACATTCCTAATCTATGTTTTTTTTTAACTGTTAAATGTTAATAAAACACCAATTCTCATGTAATGGTGGTATTATTTTGTAAATGAAATACACAAAATGATTTAAAAAACTATGAACTTTTTGCCATCAAGATTGATCCAAGGCTGACAATGTGAATTCCATCCCTGAATCTAACATAGTAAAAAAAAAAAGAGTGACCTGGCAAGTTATTCTCTGACTCCTATGTAGGCCATCGGGTCATGCAGGCACTCATATGCACAAACTCCAGTGAGCTTAAAAATAAAATATAAAATTTAGCCAGAATAAGTAAAATATTTTAAGAATATTCATGCCTCACTCAAAAATGACTCCTGTTTTCACATCTCTTGGCCCATGTGGATTAATTTTCTACCCTATCACCAATTCTGTCATAGAGGACATAATGGTGTTAGTACATTCCTTATACTCTGGGCTTTCTAACAATGCCTAACATAGCAAAATATGGGGCAAATGGAAAATTTAATCCTTACGATTCTAACTGCTTCCACCCTAGGTCTGCAATCACACGGAAATAAATGGGTCTTGTAATTTAATATTTACTTAGATACTTCTATTTAAAAAGGTCCCTCCCTCATTATAATTTATAATTATTCCTAATACACACCAAAATTACTTATCCAATTATATTCTCTTTAATTATTTACTGATAAAGATTGTCAAGTACTTTTATTTTAACAAATTACAAATAAAAAATGGAAAATATTAGTTATTGACAAATAAAATTGGTATTTTTTAGGACAAAAATAATATTGTCTTCTTTATTCTCCTTTTTGAGATTTCTGTGTCCTCAGTCACTATGATATGATTGTCTTTTACATAAAAAGCTTTAGGAAACATGTAAACTTATTTCATATGGGCACCTGTGCATATTTCCAGATACTTCTATATTATTCCTATGGACTAATTCTGTAGTATGGTTTAATATCTGGGAAGATATTACAATAATAGGGCAATGTAGTGTATAAGATAGTTATAAATTTTATCTAAATTTTATGCTCCATAAATGATATCTTGACACACTGCTGATAAATGTTAAGTTTTTCTTCCTTTCCTTCTAAGTGGAATAAAGTCCCTTGACTCAGGTCCATGAGTGATGAACAGGTCTTCTACTGATCAACTACTCCTCCTGTTCAACTAACTACTGGGTGAAGAGTATAGCCTAAGGCTTACATTACATGCCTTCAGTTAGAATAAATTTTCCATCTTGGAATGGAATTCTTTTTGAATTGGCTAAAACAGACATATTCTTCATTTGGCCTTTTGCAGGGCTATCTGAGAAAGGAATGAAAAATCCTTTAAAATTATTAATTAGAAATTGGAAATCACAGCTGGAAAGATATCACAGTGGTGAAGGGCATTGGGTGTTCTTCCAGAGAACCCAGGCTCTACTCTCAGCAATGACATGGTTGCTCACAACTGTCTGTAACTATAGTTCCAGGAGATCCAACACCCTCACATAGTCAGAGACAATGGCAAAACACCAATGCACATATAAGTAAATAAATATTTTTTAAAGAATGGGAAGTTGTAGATCATGCCGTTTATCACAGCACTTAGGAGGCAGAGGCAGGCAGATTTCTGAATTTGAGGCAGCCTGGTCTACAGAGTGAGTTCCATGACAGTGAGGCCTGCAAAGGGAAACCCTGTAGTAGGAGTCTTTGCTCTGCTGCTGTTGCTGCTGCTGCTGCTGTTGCTGGGCAATACAGAGCAGTTGCATTTTGACAGATGTGCAAGTGTGGTGATATTTTGTGTATCCTTTAAGGATAAAGTTTGCCTGAAGATCAGAGGTAGGACCCAACCACAGAGTTAGCCATAGAGGACAGGCAGTGGTGTCACATACCTTTAATTCTCAGAAGGCAGAGATCCATCTGGATCTCTGTGAGTTCAAGACCATACTGGACTACATAAGGTTGATCTAGTCTGGAGAAAAAGCAAAGCCAGGCAGTAGTGGCACACACCTTTCATCCCAGCATTAGGAAGGTTGACACAGGAAGTGATATGGCTGAGCAAGGAAAAGAAAATAAGGGAGGGGAGACAGAAGTTTGGTCCTGCTCTTCCCTTCCCTTTTTGGCTAAGAACATTTATACAATTGATAACTTAGAGAAATAAGCTCCAAACCAATATTACTGTGATTTATACCACATAAGTAGTAAATATTGGTGAATTTAAAATCCAGCTATATAATATGTAATACATAAGTGTGAAAACATTGACTAGAAATCATTTAATTTAATATAATTGCTGAGAAGGAAAATGGTGAAAAAAAAAAGTGTGTGTGTGTGTGTGAAGCATGTCATATACACAAGCTGAATGAAGCATATCTACCACAGTAGTAAATGGAAAGAAAATCAGTTCACCTATTAAGGAAATTCATAGAAATTTTATCTTAATATCAATCCTAAGCTATTTATAAGAAGCCCAACTAGGGGCTGGAGAGATGTCTCAGCAGTTAAGAGCACTGGCTGCTCATCTAGAGGACCTAGGTTTAATTCCCAGAACCCACATGGTGGCTTACAACTGTCTGTAACTCAAGCCCAGTGGACCCAACACTCTGATGTAGACAAAAATCTAATGCATATTAAATGAAAATAAATTATCAAAAGAAGAATGCTAACCTAAAAAATTATTTATTGTCACTATACACTAAGAGAATGTAAATAAAAAGAAAACTATATTGTGATTTTTGTCATCACTGAAAATAGAAGAAAGTTCATGTTAAAAGATTGGTACCTGTTACCATTTGTTGCTATGATAAAACAAGATCATCAAAAGCTACTTATGAAAGAGTTTATTTTGGCTCGTTTCCCGAAGAAGAGTCCATAAGAGAAGGAAGCTGAGAGATTATATCTTCCACCACCAAAAGGAGGCACCAGAGTGAAGTGAAAGTAGGGAAATATTTGAAGTCTGAAAGTCTACTCCTAGGGACATATTTCCTTCTTCAAAGCCACATTATTCGGAGGTTTTATTAATTTCCCTAAACAACACCTCTATATGAGGTCCAAGTGTTCATGTACCCTAAAGCTCCCACTACTCATTCAAAGCACTACAGATTGCTACTGAGAGAGGTTAACATCAATGTCAACATGTACATGATATGAAAGATTTTATAACACTGGAAATTAGGAGAAAAGGAAAATAGATTTATGAATGCAAAACCATACAAAAATAGACTTTAATTTATCTATGCAAATCTGAATTGGCTGATATGTCCACAGAATAACTCAAATTAATAGAGCTATGAAACAACTAAGAGGAAAATAGCAAGTTACATATGATGTGATTAGAGAAAAAGAAAAAGTAAGACTACGTAGGAAGAGGCAGCAAAGGTAAATACCGAAGGAGGGAGGAGCTTAAAATAACAATAAAGATGTCTCAACAAGTCTTAAGGACTCATACCATATACTACCTTTCTAAACATCCTACAGCATATGTAATTCTGGGTATAAATAAAAGTTCATAGTTTTAATGAACTGTCAAAGCTTGCTAAGGGATAATGCCTACGGGAATTAACCCCTGAAAACAATACGAATTCTTGCCACTCTTCTTGATTTCCCACCATAATAAGATAATTAAATCCTACTGGTGCAGAAACTATATTATGTTTTGAAATTAAGATAATGTTGACTCCCAAAGAAAATAATAAGTAATGCTCTGTAGTTATATTTTTATTTTATTTATAATATAACCTGAAATAAAAAAATTGTATTTTTTCTTAACTATTTGGGAAAACATAATTCAAAAGGATAATAATATATGCTTCTAATTAGTTATTTCTTTCCCTACAAATTTATATCACAGATGTTTCATTTTTATAAAGCATTCAGCAATAAATAAGTTGAAATAAATTTTTTGTTGAAATTTTTGGTCAATTGGTTATTTAATTTTATCTTTTTTTCCATTCTATTTTTAATAAACAAGGGAATTGCAAATCAGTATTCCTTCATAGAAAATAACTACAGAAAATAAAAAACATTATCAGGCATACATTTATTGTACATTTCTGGATATTCATTAAAACCTACTTAGTATTCATTATCTCCACATTTCTTAGTCTTCATTGTCTAATATTCACTTAGCATTTGGTGATATGAGTTACTATAATGTGAAAAAATTATTCCAGGAATTACTTGAGGTGGAAAGCTATAAAAATAGAGTTGATGAGAAAAATACCTTTAAGGGAGAGTAACCGTTAGAGAGTCATATCCATATTGGATGCTTTCTTTGACTGTTATATGAGCTTCTAATAAGAACTTTTATTATGCAGCAGTAATTTCTTCTTCCATTGTTATTTTCTTCTCATTTTGGTCTCTTGAATAGTTTATTCTCTCCTTTGTGTATTTCCAAACTTGTATAAATGTATACATGTGAACTCTATTTCAAGAGAATTCACTTGTATAAAATAATATTTGATACATTACAATAGGTTTTATACTTTGAGAAATTTCAATGTAATTTAATCATCTTTATTGTATCAACAGTATTAACTGTCAATACTCATTGGCTAAGAGTCAATATTTTATAATAGGTTGTTTTAAGGAAACAGATATAGCTCAGCAGTTAAGACTACTTATTCTTCATGCACAGGCCAACTTTCAGTTTCCAGCAACTACATGGTAGCTCATGATTATCATAACTTTAAAACTAGAGGATTAGACACTTTGTGACCACCTCTAGGCATTTATGAAGTACATATACATATATTCAGGCAAAATACTCATACACACATAAAATGAAATAACCCTAAATATGTAAAATAGGCTGTAGTTTCTGGCCCAGCCTAGCCCTAAGGTCAAGACCCTCAGTCCTACAACTGCTTAGTCCCAAGTAATCATATAAAAGCTTATGTTAATTGCATACTATTTAGCCTATGGCTCAGAGTAGGCTGTCTTTTATCACAGTAAAACTACAAAATTTTACATATGTAAAAATCAAGAGGATGTAAAATCCTAGAGAAGCAGTGATTCATTTTGTAAATGGATTGAGATGATGCCAAGTTTAGAAAAGTTATTCAACTTCTAAAAGATCACCAATTGGATGTTTTCTTAGAAAATGTGACTGCAACTTGGTTAAGGAAGGTATTTAACTTTTTTTTCTGAACAAGCAAGTAGAGAAACAGAAGTGTATGATCCAATTTAAGCAACAACAAGCAGAAGTAAATTTTAGAGGCATACACACAATTTTATATATGAGCTGATACGAGAAGAATATACTGTTAATTTTGATAGCCTTATCTAGTTATAAACTACAATTATAAATACAATAAACACACCATAAGTACACTACGAGTAAATATATTGAAAGTATAAGTTATGAGAGTTTGTTTGTTCATTATGTGTCTTTAAAAACTTTTTTTTCTTCTAAATAAAATGATCAAGGTTCCATGACATCCTTCCACTGGCAACAAACATATTCTGCAATTTCAGTTTAGTATCTATTCTAAAGGATATGTGTGCCCAAACAGCATATAGCAAGAAAGTAAACATCAAAATATCCCATCTAAAGGAAAAAATTCATTTAACTTCCTATTACTTTATATTTTGATAAATTCTAAAGTCTCAGGAGAATATTTATTTTTAAAAACAGTAATGCTTTGGTAAGTGCCTTCTCTGAGGAGTCAGGGAAAGAATGACTATGGAAAATGGTGGGTTTAAGATCAGACTGCATACTCTCACACTGAAGTATCATTATTTGAATAATATTAAAATAACATACAGCTATAATTTTAGCAGTTGAAGAGATGTCTGTTTTTGTCATTTTTACATAAAGAAAATGTAAAAACAAATGATGATACTAAGGCCAATTCAATAACCAATTAAAATATTTCAATGTTGGGTCTGTTCAACAGAATAAAATAAAGTCTTTATTTAATTATTATTAATCAACTAGAAATAATATGATCTATATTTTATATAAAATTATAAAGGTAGTGTCTTATGGTACTTACTGTGTTAGTGGCTCACATTGTCCCATTGTTTATAATCTTTTGATTTCCTCTTAAATTACTCATTGATGAAGATGCAATTTATACCAGTTGTAAAGCTAGTTAGTATTTGAAAGGGAATTTTTAAATAGGTCTCCGATACTCACAATAATGTTACAATATATAAACAAAATGTTCATGATGTGGAAGTTCCAATATTTCTTTCAGGCAATTCACTAAATTGTAGTCAGACCATCCTCTTCACATTAAAATCACAGGATATGAGTCCATGCAGAAGAAAATGGAAGACCATGTTAAAGTAAATACTCCTTAGTTACTGTTCTTTTAGTGTGGTACCATTTTCTTCTGCATAGACTGTAATGCCTCTCAGTGACATTTCAGAAGGGAAATGGAGACATTATAAACCATTTACTGATATATAAAGAGGTGGTGTGCAAATAAAGCTTTAATTCAACAGAGAAATGTTGGTGACATCAACAGAAAATAAAGCTCACCATAAAACTATTCTCCTGTCACAAGAAACATACATGGATTTGCTAACAGAAAATTAAGCTACCTTTGAAAGGCTGATTGATTTAGGCTGTTCTGTGACCACAAAATGAATTGATTCTGGGATGAAGACACTAGCCAGACATTAGTAGAATAGTAAAATTAAAGATGTTGTAATTACTTTTAAAAGGTAAATGGTTAAAGTCTCTGTGTCATTTGTAATGCTAAAAAATTTAAATTCTGTTTTAATAAAGCACAGCATAAACCAAATACTAAAACAATAATATTTTTTATTTTTCCATCTATACTCCTAGGAAAACATTAATAGTATGTTTAGTATTCCCTAACAGGTAACTGAGAAAAATTTTGTAGATATTGCAAACAATTATAAACCACTAAAAGAGAAATAGGAATTCTAGCAATTATCACTGATAATTCAAATAAGCAAGTAAACAAATATTTCAGCAATACAATATTGAAAATGTGTGTGTGTGTGTGTGTGTGTGTGTGTGTGTTTTGCTGTTTTACATGGTAGATTTGCACTTTGAGAGCTGTCAGATGTTTTAGTCAATAGAGTTGTTGAAAAGTACATTTCCATAGTTCAATTTGCTACTTGTGGCCAAAATAATGTGACACTTAAAGAGTGATGTGATAAATTAATTGACCTCTCCACATGACCAAGCAAAAGATGTTTCTTTTATGTCTACGCAAGCCATTCAAGGCTGCTGGAAACCAGGAGGGTTCTGAGACTATTTATTAGACCTTTCTTTATTAGCAAGACTTTACAAGAAAATAAAATAAAAATAAAAAACACAGAAAACGTCCTGATTTGTTTTCACACATCATAGAATTATATTTATTTCAATTTTTATCTAGAATTTTCTAAGATATAGATCTAAGAAACAATTAAAATTTTTATGAAAAGGTCCTGATAGGGCAGTGTCATTTGACTTAAAATATTAATTCAATTGACATTAAAGCTCTCAGTTTATTTATTTAAACAAACTTTTCTAATGATTCTCGATAAGTATGTATTTCATTCAAAGTAACAGACTAGAGGAATCTTTACCTGCAGATGAGTAATATTTTTAGGTAAGATTCTATCTAACTTTTTAATGAGTATCTCAATTTTTTTCAATTTATTAACCAAGAGAAAATATTTTCTACTTATTTACTATCGTACAAAAGTATTTAAGAACGAGTAAGATCCCAGAAGCTGGCAGGCTGCCGAGCTGTAACTGGCAGAGCGAACACAGAGAGGCTGGATGTGAAAAGTGGAAGATAATGTGCTCACACACTAATGGGCACTGAACTAGACACAGGCTCATTTTTCACATCATGTCATCTGTACAGTTTGAATAAAAAGTAATGGCCAAAATGAGCCTGGCTCTATCTCAGACATTATCATTTACCTCCTCAGTTTTATTTGTGTTGACTTGTACAGTCTAAAAAGATGACAGTCTCCGGGCCTCTGGATCACTCACAGTGATAATACACAGCACATTACACTGTTGGTGACAGGTCCTGTTCTCCTGGATGGCATATGAAAGGAACGCATCTCTTTCCGTCATTTCAAATGCTATAAACTGACAGAATAAAGAATCTTGCGGAGGGGACATCACAAACCCTGTCTGTTATGATTTTATGAGATAAACTGGAGTTTCTAGGGTATCTTGTTCAGGAAATTAGTGTCAGTCAAACTTTGGTGTTTTTTTTTTTTTTTCCCAAGAGATAAATAGCAGATTCTGGAAAAGTGGCTTTGCCTCATTTCAAGAAGCCAAACATTGTGAACTATATTATGTCCAATCCAGAGACAAACTATGGGTGTTCTGTTTTTAGAAAGAGAGTTCCTTTATCTGAGATACAAAAAACACCAATGTCTTCTTCAAGAAATAGTGACCACCTCAAATATGCCTTTAATAAAATTAATAGCCTGATCATCTAAAATAAAAACAGGCATTTAAAAATATATGAGAGGTTCTTTATTTTTGTTTTTTATTGAACTCGATGTCCAATTGAATCATAAACATGCCATGCTTGTAATATTTTTCTTGGTACATTTATTCAACATTTTATTCGTCCTTTTTATTCTAGTAACTACTAACAAATTGATTCACAGCCACTTGGATTTAATTGATGACATCACCAGAATAAATAAGGTAGATAATAATACACAGAATTATTTTTTCTCATTTATTCATTGTATTGAATTCTTAGAAGTGGATGCTACAGTACCAAATTCAGTATAATTTTAGGAAAACAAATGCAGATGAATACTGGTTCCAAATAGTATCATTGTAAGTAAAGCTGAAGATCCAAGACATTCATGCTAAAGATTTCCCCTCTTTCAATGAAATAAGAATGCTTTTGCTTAAGGTACACTAATGAGTGAGTGCATCTCCTGCTTTTCTTTCTGGGTTTGTGAGACCTCGCTCAGGAAAATATTCTCCAAATCCATCGATTTGCCTGAAAATTTTAGGATATTTTTTCTTACTGCTGCATAGTACTCCATTATGTAGGTTAACAGTTTGATTATTCATTCCTCAGTTGAGGGGCATCTAGATTGTTTCTAGATTCTTGCTATCACAAAAATAATGCTGCTGTGAACTAATAGTTCATAGTTTAGCTAATGTTTTTGGGGTGTGAATGTATGCCTTTGGGGTATATGTCCAATAGTGGTATTGCTGGATCCTTGGGGAGATTGATTCCCAGTTTTCGGAGAAACTGCCATACTGCATTTCAGAGTGGCTGAACAAGTTGGCATTTCCACCAACAATGGAGAAGTATTCCTCTTGCTCGACATCTTCTCCAGCATAGGATATCATATATGTTTCTAATGTTAGCCATTCTGACAGGTGTAAGGTGGTATTTCAAAGTTGTTTTTATTTGCATTTCTCTGATGGCTAAAGCTGTTGAGCATTTTCTCAAGAGCCTTTCAACCATTTGTATTTCTTCTGCTGATAATTCCTTTTTTAATTCTGAATCCCATTTATTATTATTATTATTATGAACAAGGAAGTCACACTTTCTAACCTTGTATATCCTTATTCAAGGTCCCTACCCGCTCCCACCACATCAGGTCATTCTTTCTTCTCCACAAAACCCCATCCCATCCCTGGGCAGGCTGCAAGCAGTCTCATGGTCCCACTGCCCTAATATTGCTTAGTTCAGTCTCCACTCCTGGCAGATTCAGTTTTCTCCCCCCTCCCTCAAGAGTGAGTCGGGTGTTCCACTAGGGGGAGTGGGATCCAAGGAGTCAGTCCAGGGTGCACAAACTCAGAAAGATAAGCAGAGGATGTACTCACTCATTAGTGGACTCTAAACAAACAAACAAGAAAAAAGCAAAGCATGCCCAAGCTGCAAACCACAACCACTGAACAGCTTGGGATCAGAAACACCTTGGACTGAACCCCATTTTTTGATTGGGTTATTCAAGGTTTTGGGCTCTAGTTTGAGTTCTCTCTATATTTTAGAGATCAATCATTTGCCACTAGTAGGGTTGGTAAAAATCTTTTCCCATTCTGTCAGCTGTTGTTTTGTCTTACTGACAGTGTCCACAGCCTTACAGAAGCTTCTCAGTTTCAGGAGGAGGTCTCACTTACTGATTGTTGTTCTTAGAGTCCGTGATACCAGTGTTATATTTAGAGAGTGGTCACCAGTGCCAATGTGTTGGGGGATATTTCCTACTTTCTTTTCTATCATGTCCAATGTGGCTAGGTTTATGTTGAGGTCTTTGATTCACTTGGAATTGAGTTTCGTGCAGGGTTATAGGCTTGGATATATTTGTATTTTGCTACATACTACCATCCAGTTAATCCAACACCATATTTTGAAGATACTATCTTTTTTTCCAATGAATATATTTGACCTCTTTTTTCATAGATATGTGGGTTAGTGATGGAATCTTCAATTCAATTCCATTGATCCAAAGTCTTTTTTTTTTTTTTTTTTTTTTTTTTTTTTTTTTTTTTTTTTTTTTTTTTTTTTTTTTTTTTTTAATGTGGTACCAGGCTGCTTTTATTACTGTAGCTCTAAAGTATACCTTGGAGTTGGGTATGGTGATGCCTTCTGAGGTTATTTTGTTGACAAAAATTGATTTGGCAATCCTGGCTTTCAAGTCATTCCAGATGAAATTGAGTATTGTTGTTTGAAAGTCTGCAAAAATGTGTTGGGACTTTGACAGGAATTGCACTGAATCTGTAGATTGCTTTTGGTAGAATTTCCGTTTTTATTATGTTGATCCTACCTATCCAGGAACATGGGAGATCTTTCCATTTTCTGATATCCTTTACAATTTCTTTCTTCAGTGATTTAAAATTTTTGTCAAACAGTTCTGTCACTTTTTTTGGTTATAGTTCCACCAAGGTATTTAATGCCATTTACAGCTATTATAAACGGTAATGTTTCCCTTATTTCTTTTTCAGCCTGTTTGCCTTTAGTGTATAGTAGGGCTACTGAATTTTTTAAATTAACCTTGTATTCTGCTTCATTTCTGTATGTGTTTATCAGTTGTAGAAGTTCCCTGGTAGAAATTTGTGGGTCATTTATGTATGCCATCATGTCATCTGCAAATAGAGGTAGTTTCACTTCTTGTTTTCCAATTTGTATCCTCTTAATCTCCTTTCGTTCTCTTATTGATTTAGCTAAAACTTCGAGAAGTATATTGAATAGATAAGGGGAGAGAGGACATCCTTGTCTAGTTCCTGATTTTAGTGGGATTGCTTTGAGTTTTTCTACATTACGTTTGATGTTGGCTGTCTGCTTCTTGTATATAGCCTTTATTATATTTAGGTATTTTCCCTGTTTTTCTATTCTCTCCGGGGCTTTTATCATAAAGGAATGTTGGAGTTTGTCAAAGGCTTTTTCAGCTTCTCAGGAGATGATCATGTGTTTTTTTTTTCCCTTCAATTTGTTCATATGATAGATGATATTCACAGTTTTTCATATGTTAAAACATACCTGCATATCTGGGATGAAGCCTACTTGATCATGGTGAATGACTTTTATTATATGCTGTTGTAATTGGTTTGCCAGAATTTTGTTGAGTATTTTTGGGTCAATGTTCATGAGGGGGATTGGTCTGTAGTTCTTTTTGTCAGAATTCTGTCAAATGATTCTAGCTGAACTGAGTGCCATGTCGATTCTCTATTTTTAACACTTTTTAAGACTGTAAAGTTTATATAGCTTTATAGATACTTGAATCATAATCTGCTACTTGCCATTTATTTTCCCTTAGTGATTTCAAGCTCTTTCACAACAATAAATGTTCTGTACATGACTTAAGTGTAATCAAGTACTATAGTTAGACTTGTTTGTTGTACTTTTATGTCCATTTCCATGTTTGAAACTTTTGTGTTGTCAAGATGAACAGAAATCAATGTCAAAGAAAGCTTCAGACATTCTGTTATAAATGATCCTTTATCTGAATCTGTTTATTGTGTATATATTCAAAATATTATATCAGTCTTGAATTTCCACATAATTGCAATTTTTAAAAAATAGCCTGATAATTTTTAATGACTAGATATTAGAATATAAAAATTTTTGAAATAAAGACTATAAGTATTTCATATTATCACACATATTTTGACTAAATAAAGAAAATGATTATAAAAAATTTAAATTTGTTTCTTCTACTTCTATGGATACCTACTTCTGTGGATAGAATTATGAGCTGCTAATATTTATTTTTGCATATTATTTACAAATGAAAATCTAATCATTTAAATTTTAAAATGCAGCTATGGAGCCTAGATTTGAAGAAAAATTAAAATATTTTTTTCAAATGTTCACATAACACATATCAAAACTTACATCTCATTGCTCTACAGGTAGATATTTCTACATTTCAGGGGGCTGCATGGCTGATTTGTTATTTTTTTTTCCTTCCACTATGGCATTCTCTTCCATACATTTGCTTTCTAATTTAAAGAGTCACAGTAAGTAAGGTCATGAAGGAATTAGAGAATTGAGTGGGAGGATTACAATGTTACTGACATTAACTTGTAGTTAATTTTAATCAAAGTTTACGCAAAATTAGGCATTTTCTCATGAGATCTTTCCCCCTACAAGTTCTTCTCCAACCTGACGATGCTATTCTCTTCAACAAAGTAAAACTTTGAAACATGAACTGTGTTTATACACTGCATCATGGCCTCTATTCAATAGACATTTCTCTTTCTGTAACCCCAGTTGATCTTCCTCTGCTTTTACTATTTTGCAGGATGATAAACTTCACTCTTGTTACCATTTTTTCCATTCCTTAGAGAAGCATATGGTGAACAGCAGTTTGTCCACATAGAGCTGATAAATGCAGGATGAGTTCAAAAAATTATTTTTCTATGACTCCTGTATACTTCAGGTTCAGAAGAACAAGTTTAACATCTACTGTTTAGAATATAACACTATTGTAACAAAATAAAATTTGCTAAACCTAGTAAAGAACAGTGACTTAAATAACAAAACTAGTAACAATAAAAGTTAACCTAACATTTCATTCTCTGAATAATAATAATAAACCTGTTTAATAAACCTGAAGTTTGAGTAGAAAGTAGAAATCAGTGAGATTTTTAGGAAACCCAACTTTATGTTAATATTTAGAATGTCAAACCCTCTCAAGAAAGTCTGCTTGTATGATGGTCACAATAAGAGAATTAAAGATTTTCAAATCTGCTTGCTTATTTGTGGTGTTCAAAGCCTATAAAGCAGACTTTTTTTTTTTTTAAAGTGCTTCAAAGTAAATATCTGCCACTACACAAAAGGGTTCTCCATAGACCCTAATAGAAAACAGCAAATACTTGTTTTTAATGAAACAGTTCCTGACTGACCCCTTGGCAACAGAGGACGCGGAGAGTATGTTTCTAGCTGGCGCTTAGTATAAAAGTCATCTTCGGCCTTGGGACTGGGAATTGCTGCCAAACCCCATTAGGCTTCCACCTCATGTGCTTAGACTTACCTCTGCCTTTCTTTGTTCAGGTCTTATCCTTTAGTGTCCATGTTGAACTTGCCTCCCAGAACAAGGAAGCCCTTTACCTTGTAGTCTGCCCATGAAGGCATCAGGTTAAGGGTGTATCAGCTTCATTCCTGATAAATGCCAGTTTTATCTGGCTCTTTTCTTTTGTGTGCGTCTCAGTTAGATATCGGGGTTAGGGCATATGAAATCTTGCATTCTCCATGTCCCTTTTATTTTTGAAAGCTTTTGAGAGCTTAACATTTCTCTGTTTCTTGTTCCGACCAAACCGTTCTCTCCTGAATCTGTTTACAAGTGGCCTCTTGCCTCCTTGAGCAAATCCAGGCTTCCTCTCTCCATCTTCAAGGAGCCCACCTCCGACTCACTATCCAGGCAGTCACTGGACCGTTTGATCAGTGTTAACATACGAACAGATCGAAGTCATATTAGCAGTTAAGAGAGAAATTGGGATTCAAACAAGAGAGTCTAAAATTATCCCCCATCAAAAGCTAATATATGCTTACTAAAACTTATTAAATTTTTTACAATATCAAAACTTTCCAACTGATCAAACTTCTTAGTGAATTTCAGCATGTAACTTCAAATGTTTGGTCTTAACTTCTAGAGAAGTTCCTATTTAAAATTATGTGAGAATTTTGAAGACGTACTAAGGTGGTATGTTTCCTCCGTTTTACACTTTTCACATTCCCCTAGAGATGTTTTCATTTCCTTTTATACTCTCCCTACAAATTACCTTCTACTTCCTGCATTAATCAAAAAGCTCTTCAAGCATATTTCTCTGAGAAATTCCATTCAATTTTTAGATATTTCTAGTTAACATACTTTTTCCTAACTTGAATTGAGATCTCATCACTAATATTCAAGTTGGATCCTCTTGCTGCCTCTTGAATTATATAAACTATGGCTGAATAAATGTTCGTATGTGACTCTTAAATTGTATTACATTTCCTATGAACTATTTGGGTTAATACTAGCAATTACTTAGACTGTGAAACATGATACCTTCAGGACATCCCATGGTGTTTCTTTGTGTCATCAGACATAACCAAATTTAATAGTCTGGCCTGCCACATTGATTATGAACCTAAATTTGAAATCTGTTATGATTTATACATTGTTACCCTCAAGTTGAAGTGTCATTTGTATTCTTGGATGTGCCTTTCATGATGATTTCAGGATGTGCCTCCCAGAGGCAAGTGTGTCAAAAGCTTGTCCTTCAGTTCCCAAAGCTTTTGGGAAATTAGAAGAATCTTTAAGTAGTGAAACCTAATGACAGGCATTAGTACAGGGGAGTTGTCCTTATGGGGAATTATGAAAAACTTGTCTTTATATTTTTTCCTACTTCTTGCTATAATGATGGGATTTTTCTTTATCACATGTTTCTGCTATGATTTGTTATCAAATGCTCAATACAAGGCCAGTGGTAGACTAAAATTTTCTGAACTTTGAACTATAGTGAACTTGTTTCCTTTACAAAACGGTTTATCTGAGATATTTGTTAAGCAACAAAGATGACCAACTAAATGCCATTCTAGCTCTGGAATCTTTTTTTTTTTATCAGAGATAAGAGTAAAATATTATTTTGTGATCCATTAAGATACTTTAATCCTATAGATTTATCTGTTTTTCCTTTGCTTGCCAACTTTTCTCAGATACTAGAAATAGCTGAATATTTTCTCTAATGTTTCAGCCACATGCCATTTACAAATTGAACTATTATCCAATTCAAGGGCTCATCAAAATTCTAATAAAAGATTCTAGACAAATTTAAACTTGGCTATTTCATAAACCTTAGAACTTAATCCAGAAGAGAAGATACTATTCATTTTAAACAGCAGAAAATATCAAAATATTATTTTTAATTACAATTGGATAAAAATTTTGTTCTGTGCTTTTATGGTTTGTGGTAATAGTATAGTTATGAATGTTTTCTCTATTATATTTTACATAGTTCTAGTTTTTATAAAATTATTGTAAACAGTGAAAAATTTAAGTAATATTGATGTTCTTTTGCCAAAGAAATTATGTTAAAAACTTTTTCAAAAAAATTACTTAGAAACATATAATATTCTTTTTTGGTTTTGGTTTTTGTTTTGTTTTGTTAAGAATATTTTTTCTTTTTTTTTATTATTATGAATAAAGAAGTCACATTTTCTATCCTTTTATACCCTTATTCAAGGTCCCTTCCCCCTACCACCACATCAGGTCATTCTCTCTTCTCCACATCTCCCAGAAACATATAATATTCTTAAACCTTGGTTAAATGCTCATTGTTTTATAAGTTCTATCTTATGAGGCCAAAGAAATCACTTACATAGCTTCATGAGAAAAATATATTAATTTAATTGCTGTTTTAAAAGAAAGACTCTTTAGACACATTATACGTTAGAATTTACAGCAGCAGTTTGTGTTTTTCACAAATGTACCATTTTCACAACTATTTTCTTGAAACATGTCTATATATCATCACTAGACTGAACCCTGATCATATCACTTTGAATTATATCTATCCCAGCTCTCTATAGATACTAAATCTCAGAGAAGATAATAAAGCTCTAAACAAAGAAAGCTAGACATTCTAGTGAGGTCTTACTTTTAGATCTGGTGAAGTCACTTTACCACCTCAAGATTTCATAATGATAAAGTCAATTAATGGCATGTCACCTATTCCAGGAGAATTTTTGAGCTGATGAACAACACAAAGTGTGAAATTTGTGATCAAATACACACTGGGCAAAACACTAAGCTTTTATTATAGTGGATACTCACAGTCTTATGTAATCTGCCAGTCTAAACCATGTGCTACATTGGCACATGCCTTCCTGAAAATAGCAGACCAGTTTGTGAGCTGGCATAGTCTCAGCCAAGCAGATGGACATGCAACAAAATAACTAGCAAAAAGACCTTGTTTCAACATCAAATATGTTTCTTTGGGGCAAGACTCTTGAGAAAAATCCTATTGGGGATTCTCTTGTGGCTAAGGAAAGATGATCATTTTTGCTAGTGTTTAGTTAGAATCTACCTCCATCTTGCAGGAGGTAAAGAGAAGGGGTGAATCTGGGAGAAAATAAGAGGAAGAATTGGGAGTAAATTCAATCAAGATCTGTTGTATGAAATTCTTAGGGTTAATAAAGATATTAAGAAACTAAAAAAAGAAAAAGAAAGAATCTTCCTCCATCTTGCTGTGGGGCCATTTTTGCCATCCAATCATTTGATATACTATAGTACTCAAATTAGAAAGTAATAGTACCTTAACTTGAACACCAAGCCATTATTATTGTGCTGTAATTTATAATGATGCTACTCCCACAGCTTTTGTTATTTTATGGGGTTGCAGAAATTGACAATGAGATTTTACCTAACTCAGTATTCTCAGGTATTGTCAACCAACTTCCACAAATACCAACACATCCTTGTTGTAAATTAAGAGTAGAAATTCTATACCCTAAAGGTGCACATTCACACTCCAAAAGCATTAGCTCAACTATGTTCATAGCAGCATTATTCATAATAACAAGAACCTGGAAACAATCTAGATGCCCCTCAACTGAAGAATGGATTAACAAACTGTGGTACATCTGTACAATGGAGTACTACTCAGCAGTAAGAAAAAATGATATCCTAAAATTTTCAGGCAAATGGATGGATTTGAAGAACATCCTCCTGAGCAAGGTATCACAAGCCCAGACATATAAGCAGGGGATATACTCACACATTAGTGGACTTTAAGCAAAATTTTTTAAAAAAGCAAATTATTTTCAAGCTGCAAAACCTAACCACTGAACCAGCTTGGGATCTGAAGCACCTTGGACTGGCACCTTGTCGCCCATTCCCTCCAGAGAAACACCTGACCTAGTTATGATGGTAGGATGAGGTAAGCAGATTTGCCTGGAGCGAATCCTGAACTAAGCTCCCTTGGGACCTTGGAACCTCCTGCCCTTCCTCAGGAGGAGATAAGGACATAAGGAGAAAAGAAAGTGTCTAGGAGGGGTGGGAGGGGGAAGGGAGCTTAAACAAGGGGATACATGACTAAAATAAAATGAGATTTTATTCATAATAAAAAAATCACAACCAAAAATAAATTCTAGAAAGGAAAAAAAAGAGTAGAAACTGAAATTAATAGAGGTAACATATATTTCAGGTTTGTCAAATATTACAAAGGGAAAGGTAATAAGAAAGTATAAATTGTTAATAATGTAGTTAAATAATAAAGATGATTTCTAGAATATATAAAATAATTTTATTCAGTCAGAAGTTAATAGTTAATATAAAATATATTATGTAAATAATTTAAATGCATTAGGAAGATGCTTGAGGAAAAATATAAGGAAAACAGTGAGCTATATGTTCTCTAAAAGCCTTTTTCTTCACTAGAAAACTTCAAGAGTTTAGACTATGTAACTACATGAAAATTACTTATATTTTTCTGGAACATCGGATATGTATGTTTTAACATTTATATTATTTACCAAATATGTCTTTAAAATAATTCTAAAGCTTTGTTTATTACAAACACAAATAAATTAAAAGCTGCATTTTTAGCACATAAAATAAAAATAATTTATAAAAACAAGTTTCTAAGTAGTAACTATTACATCTAGCAAAACAAAACTGCTTTAGCAATCCTTCTCTGAAATTTCTTTGATACAGTTACATGTGAACATTTCCTCCAAATAAACCCATTTTATTTATTTTGTCAGCTGTTCCACTACATAAAGATATTGATAAAATTTAAACAAATAATAAAGAGAATTTATGGATTATTAATTAGAATATCAAAGAAGAGATCTTTTTCATTTTTATCTAATATGTTGTAGAAGACTTTTGGGCTTGTTTAGGCTAGAAGTTTAGATTCTGTTTGTGGCAGCTTTTATTTTTTAAAGAAATGAATTAGATATTTATATTAATTTCATATTGTTTGGCTTATGTCTTAAGTATATTATTAGTTAGTTTTTTTAATTTAATTTAATTTATTTTTAGTAATATATAAATCAAAATTTACCCAGGTAAACACTTGTGACGTCAACCAACTGAATCTGATCAGGGTGTGGCCAGCTAGAGAGAACTTGAGAGGCAGAGGTGACTCCTACTCTTTGAACCCAGCACATTCAGGAAAGAAGCTCCATCACATTCCCTTGCATGCCTCTTTCTTCTATTCTCCCTTTCAAAATTTCCTTTATACCATAAGGGTTTTTAAAACAATAAATATTACCAGATTATATAAAAAAGGGGCTAAATACCATTTTACAATAACTGGTACACAACGTGGGGTGCCATCTGTTGTAGAAGATTTTCTGGCTCATTTAGGCCAGAAGTTCAGACCTTGCCCACAGTGGCTTTTATCCCCCAAAGAAATGAATCAGACAAATATTAATTTCATACTGTTTGATCTATGTCTCAAGCACCTTACTAGCTAGCTCGTTTATCTTAATTTATAACCTTTTCTAGTAATCTACCTGCCACGTGGCCTGGCCCATGGCTCACCTGGATTCTTTACAAGGCTCTTTTTCGGGGGTTGGATGGAGACTGACTCTTCTCTCTTTCTACTTGTCTCGACTCTAATCCTCCACTCACTTCTATGGTTCTCCACATAGGCCAAACCAGTTACTTTATTTATAGCATACAGAGAACATTTCCAACACATAAGGAATGTAAAACTTCTCCATGTCATGTTTGTCCAATAAAGGAACACAGTTCATCATGTTTCCCAAAGTACTTAAGCTCTTTCTGACTAGAAATTCTCTTGATTATGATCATTATATAAATATATTATCAATAGGTTTCTCTTTTTATATATTTCTTCCTTTTCTAATTTTCATTTTTCCTTTTTATATAAAAAGGAAAAAAATGTGTTTTTCATGTATCCCCTTGCTCCTCATCTCTTCCCTCCTCCCAACCACTCACATTCAGCCTTCAACCTTCCCCAGTCCCCAAATCCTCTCCCCAAAAGAGCACGAATCTCAACGTGGGTCAGCTCAGCATGGCACATTCACTCCAGGCAAGTCTGATTTTTCTCATCCCAGTATTGAGATTGGGTTAGATGCTCCCCTGCAGGGAATAGGCTCCAAGGTACCAGTCCATGCCACAGCAACACAGTCTGATCCCACTCCTCAAAGCTCCATGTACTGCCCATGCCAATTGACAGTTACCTTACCCTTAGAGGGCCTAGTTCCTTTTCCCGATAGATCCCCCCGTAGCTGTTCTTGATTCAGTGAGCTGCCCAGAGCTCCAGCCAGCCATCAGTGTGGAATTTTCCTCATAATTCCTATCCCCTTTCTCATACAGACTGTTTTCCCCTGCTCTCCAGCTCAAGGGGAGTTCATCCCAAAGCTCAGTCACAGATCTCTGCCTCCACCTCCACTCATTGTTGGGTGTAGGTTCTATGATGACATGTAGAGTGGTTATTCATTTGATTATAGGGAAATCCTGTTTAGACAACTCTTCCATTATTGATTGAGGACCTAGCCAGGGATATCCTGTGGGTTCTGAGGGGTTTCTCTAGCACCCAATCTCTTTCCAACCATGGTTTGTCTTCCTCTATCAAGATATTGATCTTTTCTTTTTCTCCCTCTTTGTTACTCCTCTCACTCAGTCATCTCCTTCTCTCATGATTTGTTCCTGCCTCTTCTTGGTTGCTATCCGTTATGATCCTAATTTGCTAATGAGATCTTCTCTATTTTCTCTTCCTAGTAGAATCCCTGGAAGTTACTTCTGATCTCAAGCTGTTCAGGGTTGTGATTTGCAGCAAATATAAGGAAGTTACTTTATAGTAACTGGCTAGGCAACTATATTACTAACCTTTCATTTCTTGTGAATTTCAGTTTATTTTTGACTTTTCCTGTTTAGTTAGTCCATGTGCTTGCAATACTAATACTAGCACTCATTATGCTTCAATTTGTGTACCTCACATAACATCCTCTGACTAGCCTTTGTGCAATAGCATTAAAAAATGCTAGTATTTTTTAACCATTTCCATACTTAAGTAGATATTAATGAGTGTGAGGATTGGTGTTAAAATTTGAAGTCAAATATTGGTTTTAGCTTTAAAAATATTTCTATGTAAAATAAAAATTATCTTTTTTTCTTTTTAAAAAGGTACTAATACATCTATTTTTATTTTTTTCCTCTTCAAAATAGATTTCTTCTCAAACACTGTACCTTGACTACTGTTTCCCATCCCTTCACTCCTCCTCCTCAATACAAATCCACTTACTTTCTGTCTCTCATTAGAAAAGAAAAACCTTTTGATAGAAACAAAATATTAGAAAATGAAATTAATAATATAAAACAAAAACTAGCATATTGTATTTAAACAAGGCAAACAAACAGAAAGAGACCAAGAAAAGGCTTAAGAATGAGAGACCCACTTGTTCACATTCTTAGGGTTCCCATAGAAATGCTAAAGTGAAAGCTATAATACATGTATAGGACTTAATACAGACCTAAGAAGCTTCTGATGCTGTGAGTTTATATAATCTTTGAGACATTTGTTCTCCTTGTGTCCTCCATCCCATCTGGTCAAATTCTGAAGGGAGGGATTTGATGGAGATAGCACATTTAGAACTGTGGTTCAAGGTCTCCCCCTTCCCCACAAACCCTTTCTTTGCATATTCTCTGCCTATGAGTATTTGTTCCCATCTGCTTCCATAGGAAGCTTCTCTTATGATGGCTGGATAAGGCAATGATATATGAGTAGCAGAATATTATTAGCTGTCATCTTATCAATACATTTCTTTAAAGACCAGTAGTATTGGCTTTACCTCTAAGGTCTATGTGTTTTATACTCTTTGGTCCTTGGTCACCCAAGCAGTATCAGGTTTGGGTTCCATTTCATTGAGTGGGCATTATGTCAAATCAGTTGTTCATTGTGTTACTACCACAAGTCTGTCCCATTATTGTCCTAGCATATTTTCTAGGCAAGACTCCATTGTAGATCAAAAGTTTTCTGGTTAAAGGAGTGTTTATATTTTTTATTTGGTAGCTTGTCAAGTACCTTCCTGCACCAAAAACACCAGAACACAAGAGTGAAGGTTCTTTGTAGCCAACAGCCTGACCTCTCTGTATTCAGTGAGTTATGTGGAAATTATCATTAGTAATGGAGCATTGCTGCCAGTTTGTACAGAGTAATCTATTTTCTTGGCAATAGTCTGGGTTGCTTGAGGATTTCCATTGGATCTCATTGGTCAACAACTAAATTGGATCTAACTTAGTCAAGGTATTGAAACTTTACTTGATGACAAGAGACAGATTGTTGGCACTCTGACTTCCCTAATTATTTGGACTCTTTATTAAGATCAGCTTCATATGTTTTAGAGTATTTACATTACACTAGGTTTCCTTTAAAGCTTGCTTTCTACACATTTCTTCCCTCAATTAAACTTCACAGCATACAGAATGGAAAAAGAGTTTTATCAACTCCACATGTGATAGAGGGCCAATATCCAAAATTATAAAGAATACAATAAATTAGATAGCATAATAATCCTCAAAAAAAGCAAAGAAACAATCAAAATTTCAAATGATCAATTAAAAATGGTGAAGATCTAAACAAATAATTTTCTATAGAGGAAACTCAAATGGCTAAGAAACACCTGGAGAAATGTTAACATTCTCAGCCATCAGGAAAATGCAAATCAAAACAACTTTGAGATTCCATTTTATATCTGTGATGATGGCTATAGTCAATAACATAAAGAATAACTCATGCTGACAAGGATGTGGAACAAGGGGAACACACTGCTTCATTACTGGCAATAATGCAAACTTATATATCCATTATGGAAATCAATATGGTGGCTCCTCAATAAACTTAAATTTAATCTACCAAATATACAGCTATACACTCTTGACTATATTCCCAAAGGATGCTCTATTCTAGTACATGAACTTAACTATGTTCAATGAGGCTTTATTCATAATAGTCAGAGAGTAGGAAAACCTAGATGTTTTTCCACCTAAGAATGAATAAAGAAAATGTGATACAGAGGTTATCTATATAGAGAGAAACTAAGGAAACCAGATAAGCAAATGTCTTTGTCATTTTTAGAATTTGGAAGTTGCTTGTAGTGTTTGATGGAGTTGAATACTAAATAAATAGTTATAATTTCTTTAGTTATAACAAAGGGTAAATTAGATATAAAATTTTAGCCTCATAAAAATAAGATAAATGGTAGAATATTTTCTTTAATTTTTCTTAATACAAAAAGACTATATATTGTAACTATGTGAAAACTGTTTTGTTATAGGTAATTTTACTATGTTAAAATTGAAACCTTCCTTTTTATTAGACGGAAAAGGGGAAGTGGTGTAGAATGTCTTTCTGTACACTGTGAATATGCTTTCTTACTATTGGTTAATAAAGAAGCTGTTTTCATGTATGGAAAGACAGCTTAGAGGCAGGTGGGAAATACACAAATAAAGGAGAAAGAGGGCAAAATCAGAGAGATATCACAGGCTGTATCCCAGAAGCAAGATGTAATGGGACATAGGTAAAGCCATAAAGCTGTGTGGCAATATAAAGATTAATAAAAATGAGGTGAGTTAAGTTGTAAGAGATAGTTGATAATGATCATGATCCATAGGCCAGATATTTTGTAATTAATATAAGCCTTTGGATAATTATTTCATAAGTGGCTACAATAACACAGACCCAGATGAGTCATAAAACTTTTGGCTACAGAGAAACACATAGATCTTTCTGGAAAGGAAAAAATACTAGATTTTGTGGGAAGATTGGAGACAGAGAACATGGGAACAGGGGGATCAGGTGAGGAAGGGAAGAAAAGATGGATCAAAATCATCTTATAGTTGGATATTCAAAGACTTTGCCTACTTGTATTTGTTACTTTTGGATATTGATTTACTGATTTGTCCTTTCTCCCATACTTAAAAAATCTGTACTGTCTTCCTCATTGTGGAAGTTTGAATATGAATGGTCCCTATAGTTTATATATTTGAATAATTGGTCCCTAGTAGGTGGAAGCATTTTGGAATGATTAGGAGCTTTGGCTTATTGGAAAAACTATGTCACTGTGAGTAGGCTTTGAGCTTTAAAAAGCCCAAACCATTCACAATTGTCCCTGTATCTCTCTGCCTGCTTGTTTTCACAATTAATACTTTGGTGTTTTCAGCTACTAGTCCAGGACTATTCCAATATGTCTGATGCCATGCTCCTCTTAATCATGTTCATGAACTAACCATCTGCAATTGTCAGCAAGGCTCTCAAAACTTTTTCTTCTATAAGTTTTCTTCATCATGGTGTCACTGCACAGCTAAACAAAAAACCTGGTTTGTAAAATAATATTGAAATTTATAAAATAATTACAAACATTATTAAGAATAGTAATGATATTAGACATACATGAATAAGTTATATATACATATATATATATATAGTTTAGAAGCTACTTTGAATACAGTGTAAAAAATAAAAGGTACAAAATGAAAAAAGAGTGACTCAAAATAAATAGCTTCTGCATAGCTAAGTCACATTCCACAAAGAAAAATCAAGTTCAACTATTCAAAGAGATGGTAACCACCCTCTGAATTTTCAGAAGTGGAATGGCAGCCTTTAACACATCCAGAAATATGTAATTTGTGTAAATAAATGACAATTTATAATTAAAACATTGCTGGAAGAATTAAGTGTAGAAAGAGTCATATGTCTATGGGGATGTGCTTATTCAGTGATTCATTGTAACCACTATAAAAGTTCAAATAAAATTTATAAAATACTTATTTTTTATTTATTTATTGTGTATGTGTATGTGTGTGTGTCTATAACTCACATATATGCATGTAGTTACCCACAAAGGTCAAAATTGGAACTATAATTGCAGAGGCCTGCAAGCCATCAATTGTATGTGATAAAAACCAAACATAGGTCTTCTGCAAGATCATCAAATGCTCTTAAATACTGACCTATCTCTTTAATCTTTGAATTCTACCTTTAAATTGACAATAGTACCTGTGCTAAGGGTAGAACATTATGACCTCCTTCACAAATGCTGACATTTTAGCTGGTTAATTTTGTGAAAGTCTTGTGCATACACAAGCTGTAATTACTTCTTTTGTGCAGTGACCTTGTTCTGCACAGCAAATACTGCTTTGCTGAAGATATTACCACCTCTGTCTTTTAGAATCTTTCATTTCCCTTTTCTGTGATGATTCCTGAGTCTTAAATGTATAGATGTGCCATTTAGAACTGTCCAGCTCATTGTTTCTTATTCCTTTTGACCACATGTGAACACTATATTAATTACCATCAACATCAAAAAGAAGTTTATCTGTTGCACTGAGAAGTGTACTAATTTATGGGTATAAAGATATTAACAGGCGGTATACTACTATGGCCATTTGTCAGGATAATAGTACTAGGTTCTTCCCTATGGTTTATGTCCTAGCTGAACATAAGCCTGGCTCAACTAATGATGCTTGTCATGAGTTATACCTAGTGTAGTAGGTCTTAAATCAAATCTGAAAGTGATTGGTTACTCTACTAAATGCATGCCACTATTGCACCAATGAGAATATCTTGCTTGACCAGTTGTTATTGTACATTTTAGGGTTAACATTTGGATAAGACAGGTGATGCCTTTTCTCCCATAGCATTGTATATAGGTTATTCCAGCAGTATTATAGCTAGCAATTTGTGATGATGTTTCTAGGTCTTCTCACTTAAATATGGGGTGTCTTTAAGCAACAGGATCTTACCATCATATTCTGGAAAGTTATGAAGAAGAATGACTATAGCCTTTAATGCTTGAGTTGGATCTATGGAATTATAATGACCAGCACATTATATTTCTTTGTATTATGTGCTCTAAATTTTCTAACTTCAGGATACTTGTGACATTAATATATTAAGTGACAATTATTGCTTTTATTTTTACAATCTATTTTATAAAATTACTTGCATTTGTCCTTCAATTATTTGTTATAATTCAGCAGTGAAATGTTCATATTTTAGAATTTCTTGTGGAATGCTCATTATCTAATTAATAAATTCAAGCATTGTCTTAATATAGAACCCTTTAGAGTTCACTGTTTCTATGGTGGTGATCATGATTTTGTTTCCAAAATATTTTATTTAAAAATTTGTTTTATCTTTGATATATTGAGAAGTTCCTTACTGTATATATTTTCTCTTTTATATCTTATATGTCATGCATTTTTGTCTCTGTTTAAGAAACACTCTTGAGTTGAAGTTTTGAACTTGTTATACATACATTACGTTTATCTGAAATTTGAAAATAATATTTGAAAGTAGTAATGCTGCTCCTATTCTCCCCAGGATTCAGGAACTACTATTATAGTTCAGTTCAGCCCCAGAACAGAAATTTTAGCCAAGTGATTTCTAAAATATTTCTTCAATTATTCATTTCAAACATAAATGTATTGGTTTCACATCTTTGCCAATGCTTGGTAATGTCTGCCTGCTAAAATTTATCATCTCTATAAGAGATGCTGAGTTTTAATGGACTTCTACACAAACTAGATCTTCAATATTTCCCATGAAAATAACATATTAACCAATCTTTTTCTACCACTTTTTTTAAAAAAAAGAATGCTCTTCTTACTTTTGATAAAATTAATTTATCACATTTTATTTGCATGTGAAAATATTCATGACTTCTGCAGAGACAATATTAAAGTTGAAGTTTCTTAAATAATTATTTTGCTTCTTCTTATCTCCAAATGCTCTTTCAATAATATTTATGTCATTTTCATTTGAACTATTATTCCAAATCATTAATAAGGCTAATTGATTACTATTACTATACAAATCATAAGTATACTCATTTATGCTTAACAAAATGCACATTTTGTGGTATTGAAACTGAAACTTGAGCCACAATAGTTCTATTACTGAGCTATCCCAGCTGTTTACATTTTAAGTTTTTAATTTGAGGATAGACAAGAAGTCATAATGGGTAAAGGTGTTTGCCCCCAAGCCCAAGGACTTCAGGTCAATCTTTGAAGCCACACAAGAGAAGAGAAATAACTTGTACTCATCCTCTGAACTCCACACATGTACTGTGGCACACGTACCCTCTCCATATACTAGCACAATAAATAAATATGTAGATAAAGATTAGAGAAATTAGATTCTCTAATTGTGTAAGTTGATTTGAAATACCTACTTCGCACTTTGAACTTGAGATCTTTCTGACTCAGCCTTCCTATAGCTGGAACCACAGTCCTGTGGTACAAGGCCAGGCTTTACTTTTCTTTATGTAGAAAAGTGCATCCTCCACTAATTTATAGATAAAGGTTAATTTTTCTAACTTCCTGAAATAAAATGAATGTCTGGCTTAAGCATGTGAACGAAGCTAATAAAAACAGTGTAAATTTAAACAAATTTTCCTCTTCCTTTTCTTTTTTTTATTTTGTTCGACACAAAGAAAATAATGTGAACTGAGAGAATGAATTAGCTGTTCCTTAAAATTAAATATTCAAAGCAATCGTTTTGGTAAATTTTGGAGAAAGTCTCAGAAAAACTTTACTTTTTTCACTTTTATTCATTCATTTTTACTTTTGCTCTATTCATGAATATATACAGGAAAGTATCAATCTGTTCTACATGTCTAAACCAATAATTTACATATCTTTAGATTATTTTACCTTGTTAAGGAAGACTGCTTAGATCATTACCTACATTCCCTTCATGTCTTATATCATGTTTTTTTTTTTTTTTAATGTCAATTTTACTTTTTTCTCTTACATAATTTCTTGCAGGCAACTAATATTTATACCACCTGTATATTAAACAAACAATCTTCAGGTTTCACAATTATGCTTGAATTTTTGTCATTAATTTTACAATTTTATTAATTGAATAAAAATCAAACTTTTATTCAATATTAAATATTGGGCAGGGAGGTCTGTTTGTTTACCTCACACAATAATATACATGCTTGATGTAGGCCGTACAGACTATGTGAATGCATTGGGGTACTCTGTAGCACAAGCCTGACAGCCTTATGCTATAGCTGACACACGTGGTTGCTTTTCCTTTGTAGGTAATGAGACTTCTAATACTGCATGCCTTGGAAACACAGATTTGTTCATTGATGTTATTGGATGCTATGCTTCATCCTCTTCCTAGAGAAGTAATTACAGCTCTGAAAAAGTTCAAATCCATTCTTTTTTCACTAGAATTGTCTTGGTGCTGTTGTTTTCTTACATGGAATGTGTCATCACAAGTCCAGACACTTTGTGATTTTATTTTTTGTTCTCAAAATGAATTATTTGTTCTTGTTAGTCTATTTTCTTCTTTATTGGAGTTTGGTGTGCCTTGAAGCTACATATATACTATGTGTCCAGATATGTATAAACATACATACATATACAAACATATACATTTTTGAAGGTAAACTTTAATTTCTTTTTCTTTCACATAAAGTTTGTTGTGTAAATATTATTTTTCATGAGAACATCTTTTTGGTGACACTTATTTACATATAACTTAAGGATGTGACCTCTAGTAGGGGTACTATGTTGCAGTGGGTGACTACATACCAAGGAGTATATGAGCAACACAAATAAGACTTACTTTTTTTTAGGATCCTAGAGGAGAACCTAGTACTGTTAATTTCCTAAGCCAGATAATTTCTAACTTCATTCTAAACATTTATCCTTTATACCCACAGATAAGTAGACCTTCTCCATCCTCAAGGACTCTTCTTTTTGCAGTAGAAATAGACCATTACAGAAACCCACATCTACTCAAAATATAGACAAAAACTGGCTGTGGGGATAACAACACTGATTGATTATCTGTCACATAACTTCTGCCTACTACTCAGAAAACAATTAAGAAAAGTGGGTTAAAAAACTGTAACAGCCAGAGGACCAGTACATCTGTTGTGAGATTGTGCCTGTTAGTTGTATCAGAAAAGCTTCATTCCACTCATGAAATCCTCAAAAAATGGCTGTCAATACTTGAACAATTCCAAGACCAGGTGACATCTTAATGTAGATACGGGAAGTTTCATAGGGCCCCAGACCTAAAAGAAGAGCTATAACTAGTTAAGATCTCCTAAGAGAGGAAGAATTAGTGTGCACTAGGGATGAGAACCTTAATTCATTAACCAATTCCCATTTGTCAACCTTAAAAATGTATCATATAGAAGCAATATTAAATGGACTCAGTATGTTGTGTTTACATATTTTTCATTAGAAATAATAAAAAAATAAGCCATAAATCTAAGAAGTAAGAAAGGGAAACATGGAAGGAATGGGAGAGAGATTGGGAAAATGATGTAATTATATTTTAATTATAAATAAAATCTTAGACAAAAACATTATATAAAATTCTCAAATAAATAATAAAAGTATTTTAATATAAAAATAAATATGTAGAAGTATACTTCCCATAGTACATTATGAGAACTTTGAGGCTAGGCCTGTTAATAAAAAACTTCACATTTTGTCCTGTTTGTTTACTAATACACAAATAAAATATGGATTTATTCATAATAATAAAAAAGAATGAAAAAGAAAAAGTAACAAAACAAAACAAAATATATCTAATTATGAATAGGCTCATGCCAGCTTACAATCTATTCCCTGCTTCCTTTGCAGCTAGAAGGAGACATTTCACAGTTCTGTCCACTAAGATACAAGCATAGTGTCTCACTTTTGGCTTCCCATACAGCTCTGAGGGTTAATTTACTTGCATGTTTGCATTCTTTTTCTCTTTTGTCATGCCTTGTAATGATAACAAAACATAACATACTACTAGCTCCTTGGTGCCTTTAGATGTAGCAAGAGATAGAAATTTTCAGTCCTATAACCAGAAAAATAACTATTGTCCTACAGTATGATTGTGTTAATCCATTTGCTCACATAGGATCCAAGATGTCTATGTACTATTATAAGATGATTTATACAAATCTGTTACTGAAATGATAGCATTCTGTCTAAATTGGCTTAATGTGAGAAGCACATATTATTGAAACTGGAAATCATGCCTTCTGGGCAACATGATGGCAATCTAAAGGGAAACAGTAGAATTGATGCTAAGTTGTCCACATTCTCTACTTTGTAATTTATATTTCTCAGTATGCAACATATATGTGCCCCTTCTTAGAACTGACAGAGTTAACATTTTCATATTTGCCTAAAGTAGATAGGTTCCTACCCTAGGAAGAGGACCCAAATATTCAGCCATCTGAAGTAATTCATTTCAGTTTTTAAGACTAGGTCACTTTATCTGGAATACTTTCCATGATCTTCATTATGTGTGCCAAGTCTGGTCTTTCTCTGTGTATCTAATGTGCTGTTGCCTACCCTCCCCTGCCCCCTAGACCCACTTAATAAAAATTATCATATCATGCGTCTAGATCCCACAACTAAAAACTGTATTGTTGATAGATCATGTCTTACCATTTTGTATTTATCTATCATTCCAGTATTTTGATATCAAGCAATGTATTGAATTGTGAAAAACCCTATTGGGTGTAATAGTTGATATTTTCTTTAAATGTGTGTGTTATTGGGATCTAAAGAAAATAAACCAATAGTGCTTATTGTAAAATATTTTCTGTGTTGCTGAAATTTGGAAACTGGTGCTGCTAATTTATGGTTAAAAAATAATAATAGGTTTCTTTCAGACTTAAACCAAGTACATATGCTCCAGTGGCTCATCAGTGTATCAAGACCACCTCTGTTTCATACAGTGTGCATGCACATTCATGGCAGTGGTAGTATCTATCCCCTTAGCATGAGCAGTTAGGCTATAGTGTGACATGCACAGAATAGTAAGATACATTCATGGCAGGCATGCCTAATTGCCCTTGTTTTAAAATCTCTGACTGTTTCCCTTTCTAAAAAAGTTTCTATAATTATTTCATAAAAATGAGGTCCAGTGATGAAATCATGGCAGGATACCAAATTAGCAGCAAATGACAAAGGATATTAAAAAAAATCAAAATCCTATTTTTTTTCCTGAAAATTAAAGCATCATATTTTCTAATTAGAAGTCATTAATTTAAATGAATGTAGAAACAACAAGTCTAGAAAAAGTGAATACAATGAGTAACTTCTAGTTAGGGAAAATAGAAAACATAGACACAGACACACGGCACATGCCCAGCTAAGTTTTAACAGCAACAATAGACATAAATGTATTTTTAAAACTCTGTCTATACAACCCTCTGTGTGGCCATAAAATGTCCAGGTTAAATGAAAATGTTGCCAATTGAAGTGTACCATTATCCAGTCTATCTGTTATCAGTCTCACATGTGCAGTTCCAAGGTAAACATGTACCATATACTTGGAGATTTTGATTTCAAATGTCGACAGCACATTTCTAAAGGTATAACATCATAATCAAATTTAAAAATAAAACATCCCAGTGTTGAGCGTGGTTGTAAACCTAAAATTACATAACATACATGTTTTTATGCTTTGTCAATTACATTTGAAATAGGGGACTGTTTGTTTCAGCCCTTCTAAAATTGAGACGAGGATGAGAAAACAACCTATTTCCTTATTAGGATCAGGAGTCAAAGGACTCAGCCAGGAGCCGCAGGCTTCAAGAGCACAGAAGATTAAGACATATATTGGATTCATGATGGAGGGCAGAAAGTTCATTTTCAAAATAAAACAGAATTTTATTCATATTCCTTTTAAAATTCAGATTGCCATTTGCCAGCTGACCTGTGACACCGTGCAGTGTATTACATTTTCAATGAGCAGTCTGTCTAGAGCTGTTCATAGAAGAAATGGCCTCCTGGTGTCTACGTCTGTATATTTTTTTAAGTAAGATATTGTCAGAATTTTAGATGGTGCAAACAGGGGCAAGGTAACATATTTATTTTTAATAAGGATGAGATGTAGAATAGTAGAGTTATCAGCATTATGCATGGAGTAATCCTGTGTTAGAAAAACACAACAGCTCAGGTAGAATGTGGATGTGGGACAGGCAAGGATAGGAAGCCAGCATCTCAATGAGAGAGAAGGGCAGGCCAAAAAATGAATTTTTATTTAAAAAATAAATACACGTGAATGCCTTTTTAAACAAGTTTTGGTAGAGTGCAAGTCAAGCCAAGGCTTGTCTATAGTCAGGGACTAGATTTATCCAGCTCTCTATCTGTCAAAATTATATTATAGATGACACATATGCATAGATACAAGACTACTGATTTTCATATATATTAAAATCCCAAACTACTGCAGGATATGAAAACCTACAGACTGCTAAGTCAAAAGGCTTACACCTAGAACTTTCATTCTTTCATTGTGTTTTAAATCTCTTTTCTTTTAAACCTGCATTCAAGATAAATGAACATACAGTGGTTTATAGCTCAGTAAAATTAAAGCTATTTAGAAAAAATGAAAAAAGGCTTATAGAAGTTATAAAGATGAGAAAGATGCTCTCCTCCTATACTAATGTATAGGCTTCTGAGGGAGGAAATGTATCCAATATAAAGTATAGAAAATATATTTAAGATGAAATTGGGGCAGCTTTGTTATCAATCAGGCAAAGACGGTATTTGTAAAAAAAGAAATATAAGGGGTAAAGAGATGTGGGACTTGCTGAATTGACTCCACCAGAGTGCTATGTCCATGTGACTTCTGTTATAAGGTCCTCAATTCTTAACTTCTTATGTGAGAAACAAAGGTACACATATAGTTTTTCCAATGGATTCACACCACACCTTTAAAGTGGAATTTAAAAAGACATAAATTTTCACCACACATTTAACTCAAACAAATAAAACCTGTACATTGTTTTTGAGATCTTAGTTAAAAGCACAGATTTGTCAGGTAGGATGCCTTGCTTGTTCATGTAAGTAAGTGGATTTTAACTGTAGATTTTATTGTTTTCACATGTTCCTGTAAATAAAATAATAAAATCATGTTTTGCTATGAGATTTGTTTAAGAAAATCTTCCTATTGAGTGCATAATTACAATATTTTGTTAATTAAGACACAAGGAGAAAATTGTACAAAATATTCATGCCAATATCCACTTACATTTTTATGTACAAACTTTGATATCTTGTTATCTAAAAAATAATTGCTGAAGTAAATTGTATGAAAATAGACTGTACTTTAAAAGCATGTCCTACTCTCTGATAGTTTCTATTATATTTTAAAATTAATGACACAAAAGGAAACAACGGCTAAACTTCCACTTTTTTCAGACTTGTTTGTATATTTACCAAGGGGGTTTCTCTAAAACCACAAAATTATGATCCATATGGTATCAAAGGCCAACTAAGTTTCTAGTAGATAATCCTTAAATAGAAGTTTACCTAATTCTTTATTGTGTGGATTTATATTTGAATTCAATAAGCTAGTTTTCTATTTTTTGAAAACACTACAAGGACATGGACTTTTAGTCTGCAGCTTTGGGTTTAGTTTTTTAGCCAATGAGGAAGCCAGAAAAATATTATATTATGAAAGTTGCTGTATTTATTTAGTCAAATATATTTTAAGTTTTCATAATTTTTACAATGAAAATTTTTATTAAGGGAAGAAAGGAGGAAGAATTGAAGGGGAATGGAGAAAAGAAAAAGGGAAGAAGAAAGCTAAGCAGAAAGCCCTTAAATAAATATTCTTTAACTGTAATAGCAGTGGTTTGGGATAAATTCATCTGCATATGCCATATGTCAAATCATACCCTTCCTTTCTCCAAATGTACACCTCAAGTACCTCCAAAATCTTGAACATCTTGATGTTTGGCATTTGTCTATATCACCACATTAACTCAGTATATATTCATCCCAGTACTATAGGACACATTTTATTGCCGAGCATAGAAAATATCTGTCAAAACTGATGAAATTGGTGTCTTTTGAGCTATAATATGCTTGGCATATGTCACTAGAAATGTTTTCTAGTAGCACATGCAGGCATCAAACAATTTTTTTATTATCTATTGTCTAATAATACATTGATCTACCTTAAATTTAAAAAGTTTTAAATTGGAGACTCAAGCAACTGATGCCCAAGCAAACAACCAAAATAGGTATCAAATTCAGCCATACAATAAGATTGAGATTGCTTCTTCACTAAGCTAATTCCCCCAGAATTCACTGTTCATCTCATCACTCCTTATAAAATACAGAATCCTTAATTGGTCTGTGCTTCTCCAACATGTTTTTAATGAAAACGCAGCACATAACTCTTAGTTTGTTGGCTGCCAGAGCCCAATTTACAAAAGTGGGAGTGTGAGATAAGAAAAGAGTACATCTGCAGAGCAGGCTGTGCAATGAATCACACGCTGCCAGAGTTGAGTAGAATATAATTGAGTCCAACATCTCTGAGCACTTTCACCATAATTAATGATAATCTGTAACAGAGGAATCTGAGATTCCAGTTCAGAGAACTGTTTAATTAGGCCAAGTAATGAAAGCAGAAGCAGTACAAGAATATGGCCTGTCTCATGATTAATGATTCATGCTACTGAATACAAAAGTGCCGCACCGTTAACTCTAACGGATGCAGCATCTCTCTGGCATTTACAAAATAGTGAAATGCATGCATTTTTGTATTTTAAAGATGTAACTGGCAGTATCCTTTTCTGAGCTATTTACATGATAAATATGGTTCCAAAGGTAACTGTCTTCTTCACAGATTCTTTGCTCTGGGGTAGGTAAAGATAAATATCTGCCTCTACATTAGGACTAAGGTAAGAGCTGGTCTACCACAAGATAATTAACACTTTCACTTTTGATACCAACCAACCATATTTTCTATCTTATTTAGAACATGTGTTTTATTAATCAAATAATTTATATTAATATTTCTGTATTTTCATTAGTAAAACAGTAAAGAAAATTGGTGAAAGGATAAATGAAAGGGATAGAAAAAGAAAGCATATTAGGTATCTTATTTTGAGAGATCAGGGTATCGATTGTCCAATTTGACCTTAAGTTTAAGTGAAAGTATGGGACAAAACAAAAGACAAGATTGGTCTACATAAGGCCTTAACTCACAGGCCAGCAAATTATTCAGTAAGTAATTAAATAAATACTATTACATTTATTCAGTAAGTCAGTAGGTAAATTTTACTACTTACTTGAATTTCCAATACAATCTTTCAGAAAAATTCTATAGTTATGTATTATGGATGCAAAGTCCATGATAAAACAACCTACGTCTATGTTCTTAATTTTTTTTTCAGTGCTATTGCTGAAGTTTCTGTGGTTTAGCAAACCTGAGACTTCCCATAATGCTAAAGGTAACATTATCCACTACTAGGACCAGAAAAAAAAGAAAGAGTTCTCGGTACTTAGTCTAATACAAAAATACAACTCATGTAGACATTAACTTACCTCTTGTTGGTCAAATAAGACGTATAATATCACAGGCAGTGTAACAACAAGGCTGATAGGAAGATGATCCATTTCACTTCAGAAAAGCTGGTAAAAGGCATAGTTTAAAAAATTATCCTTAGAGTCCAAAAAATGGTCATAAACTCATATGTTCCAGTACTAAAATAATTTGATCTTGTAAGTGAGCTTGTAGAAAATTAATATAACAGCAAAATGTATATGGAGAAATTTTAAAAAACAAAGAGAATCATACTTTGTTCAAAGATTTGAAATATATTTTTACATGTGGAAAATTTATTTAAATCTCCGTATATACACTATAAAATTAAACCTTTTAATAGTTGAGAGTAATTTTGTAAGAATAATTAAAGAATAAGTGAATCTACTTGTTTTCCCTTTTAATTATCCAGATAAACAATTCCATTTATACAGAGATTGGCAAACACATACTACAATTACAGTGTGTGAGATTCTCCCAGTAAGTTTGCATATTATATAGGAGTTAAAAAGTCCCTTTTGAAAAGGTTTTAACCACAGAACTACACAGAAATTTAAATTTTTATCTAGTTTGATATATAACATGAAACTATCTCCAACAACTCAATAGATCAATTCATGACTTTATGAATTTATGAATATATGAAAATATTGTGGTTTAGAATAAACACTTTGCATGCAGCTGGTTGTACTGTTTGGGAAGGTTATAATAAAAAGCAGACTATTGCTGGAGGAAGTATATCCATAGGGTTGTGCTTTGAAGTTTAATAGCCTGGCCTCAGTTACTCTGTTTTCTCTGTATTGATACTATGTAAACAGCCAGCTTCCAATTCTGCCATCCTCCCTTCCATTGTAAGCAACTCTTTTCATACCATTATGAACTCTATCCATCTGTAACTCTAAGCTAAAAAATACATTCTTTCCCCACAATAATTGTTTTTGATATTTTTGTTGTTGTTGTTGTTTATTTAGGATATTGTAGAAAGGGTGATTTTATTTTGTTTTTTTGTTTTTATTTTTATTTCAGAAATATAAAGGAAACTAATACAGAGACCAACATGCTTCAGGAGGAATCATGACTTGGGATTGTGAATTTTTATTTTTTCACTGTGCTAGAAATGCAAGGCAGAATATTCTGAGGTGCTGCTTAAGTACTGAATTGTAAATTCAAGTCAGTTGCATGATTGTGATGGAAACAGTAGCACTGTCCAGCATACAATATTGCCAGCATATTTTGAATGTTATGTGTCTTTTTTAAATCTCATCAGATCTATGCATGTCCATCTATCTGTTTACACAAGAACGTCAGCACCTTTTTTTTTTTTTTTTTTTTTTGTAAACAGAACTTTTGTTGGATAATTTTGTCTGATTGTAAGCTCATTGTCAGTCATCTGAACACAATTAAGATAAGCTACACTAAGTATATTGTTTGCTAAATTAAGAATACTAAAAGCATTTCCCAAATGACAGTATTTTAAATATATGATTTGATTCCTAAGATGTTATCTTGTTATAAGGGTATATGTATATACACTTCATTTCCAAATAACATTGTTATTGGATGTATGGACTTAAGAAAAATTACAAAAAGGAAAATAGTCTTTGTAATGTGTGATGTTCTCAAAGAAACCATTTTATAAGTTATTTTATGATTGATGAGCAAAGTATCTCAAACCCAGAAAGATAAGCATGGTTATATACTCACTCATTAGTGGAATCTAAACAAAAAAGCAAAAAGCAAAGCATGTCCAAGCTGCAAATCACAAACACTGAACATATTGAGACCTGAAGAACCTTGGACTGGCACCTTGGAGCCCACTCCCTCAAGAGGAACACATGACCCAGTCTTGATTTTGAGTGAGGAAAGCGGGTCTGCCTGGAGTGTATGCTGAACTAAGCCACCTTGGAACCTTGGGACCTCCTGCCCTTGTTGGGGAGGCGATAAGGAAATGTGGAGAAGAGAGAGTGACTGGGAGGGGCAGTAGGGGGAATGAATGGAGCTTGAACAAGGGTATACATGGATAAAAAACATAACTTTATTGTAATAAAAAATTAAAAGCACTATAATAAACAAAAAAGAAAAAGTAGATAGCACATCGATATATATTTCACCTTCCTCTACAGACACAAAAGTCATAAACTGATCACTACAATTTAATTGTGTAGATAAGAAATTCAAAATCATCTAGTCATAGTTTAATAACAGTGACCCCATACCCTATAAAATGAGTACCCGTGTAAGTTTAGAGATTTGTTTCCAATATAAATGACTGGAGATGTGATACGTCTTCCAAAATGCCATCAAGGAGTCACTTTTTACTGTTTCTGCACTACCTAACTCATCAGATCACCAGATTATCCATGATAATTGCTAGAGCTTCAGCTATATGTCTCACTTAAAGCAGTTAAAAAATAAAGAGGGAAAAACTATTTGTCCTATCTGATATATTCTGGGAGCTATTCATATGAACACATATGATGATAGTGAAGTCTAGGTAGCATAGATTTCATACTGGATAGTGATGAGTTAAAATAAAAATTGGGTGTCCTCACTAATGAAAATGAAAACTGTAACTTGACAGTTCTCCAACACAGAAACATACTTATGGTTAAGTGGTGCTTAGCAGAGACAGTGGCAGAATGCCCTGGAGACTGAGAGACCTCTGATATGTGCTGCTGAGAAAGCTAGATATATACATACAGAAAACTGAAGCAAATGTTTTGTCTGAATAATTCAAAGTTCTAATTATTATACTTAAAATTCAGATTAAAAATATTTTCTCTTTAGAGTGGAATTAAATTGAAAAATATTAAAAGAAAATATGAAGAATATCCTAAAATAATCAGAAATGGGACAATGTATTTTTTATGGGTTATAGAGAAAAATAGGCTGAAAATAACTACTAGAAAAATATATGATAAACATAGAAGTATTTTGAATGTAATGAATTAAATTGTCATAATATAGCATAATGAGGAAAACTAAATTATCAAAATAAAAAAATGCTTTTATTATTATAAAATGAGTTAGAAAAATTGATTATAAATTTTAAATCAAATTTCATAATATTTTAAAAATCAGGTATATGTAGCCATGACTGTTTTATGGTATGATGCAAATGGTATTGTAAATTATATATAAATAGTATTATAATTACATATAAAATAACATAATTCATTTCAATACATTTCAAATAATAACATATTCCCTGGTATTTATTCTGGGCAAATAAAAGTCCAAAACCTTGAATAACGCAATCAAAAAATGGGGTTCAGAACTAAAAAGGGAATTCTCAGCAGAAGAATTACAAATGGCTGAAAGGCACTTGAAAAAGTGCTTATCATCTTTAGCCATCAGAGAAATGCAAATCAAAACGTCTTTGAGATACCATCTGACACCTGTCTGATTGGCTAAGATAAAAGACACAGATGACAGCATATGCTGGAGAGGGTGTGGAGCAAGGGGAACATTCCTCCATTGTTGGTGAGAGTGTGAGCTTGTTCAGCCCCTCCAGAATGCAGTATGGAGGTTTCTCAGAAAACTAGGAATCAATCTCCCCAAGAACCCAGCAATACCCCTAAAGACGCACAGTAGCACTCCAAAGGCATTAGCTCAACTATGTTCATAGCAGCATTATTTGTAATAGCAAGAACCTGGAAACAGCCTAGATGCCACTCAACTGAAGAACAGCTTGGAATCTGAAACACCTTGGACTGACACCTTGGATCCCAGTCCCCCTAGAGGAACACCTGACTCAGTATCTATGTTGGGGGAAGAAAACTGGATCTGCCAAGAGTGGAGGCTGAACTGAGCAATCAATATTGGGACCTTGGGACCTCCTGTCCATGTTGGGGAGGAGATGGGGAGATGTGGAGAAGATAGAGTGACCTGATGTGGTGGGAGGGGGAAGAGACCTTGAATAAGGATATACACGGATAGAAAATGTGACTTCTTTATTCATAATAAAAAAGAAAAAAAGTGATGCTAGAATTTCTAGCAGTCCTACAATAAAGAAAAAAAAAAGAATTCAGGAATAGGGAGAATATAAAATGCATGAGCAAGGACCAGTGAAAAAACTCCTAAAAAACTCCTATCACTTGTATTATTTGTTCTAACTAAACAACAATGCTGGGTACAATACCATGGATTTTGACAATCGCCTTATTTAGTTATTTACAATACTGTCATTTCCAGAAGTTATCTAGCTTATTCACAGAATACAGTGAATTGTTTAAAAATTTTTGCCTTGGTAAATAATGCCTATCCTTTCTCACGTCTTGATGGTTTCTTTTATTTCAACAGACACCAGGCAGTCTGTCATGTTTGATATATATGGTCACAGATATAGTTTGTATCTTTGCAAAATCTCATCACAATCAGCCACATATGGCTGCCTCTATAGTTTATATTCAGACAAAATTCTCTGTGAGTGAGGATGGCATGTAGGGTGTACCTCAGCATCATTTCTATTCTAGAATCTTACCCTACAATGGAAATATGTACATAGTACATAAATGAGCATAGTACAGTAATGGAGGCTATAGTTGCCTATCCTTAGGACAAATTGGTTCTCTTCAGTGTTCCTATTTGATCTGCATATCCATCTGCTGCTATTGACCACTCCTTATGCTTTTGGAGATTATCATGAATTAAAATACATTTGAGTCAGAATTCACTAAAGCAAAGTATTTCACATGTTAGTGGGGTACCAAAAAAATCTTTATTTCATTGTGTGTGTCCCAGTTACATGTGTGAATTTGCAAGCAGCCTGAGCCATGCCACTGGATAGTGACTGAGATGGTTAACACCCCGGATCTCCTTTTTTAACAAAACAGAATATAGTGGGGATCATCTGTATATCATTATATTCTGCCTGCATCTTTTTGGTAAACTTCTGGTCAAGCCTTGAACCTTGCCAAGGGATTTTGAACAAAGCATTTGGTTTTCCATCAGATTATTTTTCTTTTTTTTTCCTTCTTTATTTTGTATTTATCAAAAAAAAAACAGTAAAAAGAATTTAAAATGCAGAAGAGTTAACAATAACTATACAGAGGATAAGAATCATAAGCATGGCTTATCAAGGGTAGAAATACAAATAAGATTGCTACACATATATTTTCTTTGTGTTCAGCTTTCCCTATATATCCTTATTCAAGGATGGGAAGTTGCAGAGAAGAAAAATGACCAGATGTGTTGGAAGGGGGAACAGATTATTTTTCAAAAGAACTCTTATAGGCTATACATTTTGTGACATTCTAAGTGGCATAGACATGCCTCTTTGCTTGGCTTTTTTGTCTTCTCTTTGCAGCACTTTATGATCCTAATATACATGTCAGCCTAAGTCACTGATATCTGCCAAAACCTTTCTTATATCATAAAGACCAATAGCTTATTAGGCTCAGAAAGACACAAAAGCCTCTTACCTATTTCATGGCTTTTGCTAAATCAGTTTCTTTAACTTTCCTGTGAACTGGCAATTATTCATAGCATTCTTTCTACCCATTCCCTTCAGTAAGGACAATCTTTCTTTATTTTTGTTCCAGTTCCTGATATGTGTTGTGAGAATTTGATCTGTTCAGCCAATGACTTGGTGTAACAAGCCCTAGGGAGTGGTTTTGTCTGCATGCATGATGCATAAGAGCTGACAAAGAGAGGTTGCATGCTCTCTGTCCTCAATGATCTGAGCAGAAGCATGTATCCCATTGCCCTTGGGCAAAAGGCCAGGACAACAGCAGGTGGATCAGCAGTGGAGTTATCCTGTTCTGTACTTGTGAGTCTGTATTTTTCATTGCATTCCTTAAATTAACAAATAGATTTTATGGGTTTTCACTTCAAATATACATATTTATTTTCAAATATATATACTTATTTTCTTCATATTGCTTTGGGTTGTATAGCCTGAGTTATACTATCAGAGAAAGATAGTAAAGTGTTTTTTCTATATTGTCATAATATTTAGATCAAATCTATCTGCCCCCAAACTTCACAGCTTGAATATATAGACCAGAGCATTTCTTTGACTGCTTTCTTAAAATGTTGCTCAAATCAAGTACTACAGAAGCAGAAAACTCCTTGACTATCATTATCTTTCACTGGGATATTTTTAAGTATTGGCATGCCTGTATTCATGCTAAGCCATGGATTTTTCCTTTATATGTATTGAAATTCTGACATGAGGTTCATTTCTATCATTCTTCTTCCTTCACTTCTTCCTAATTATTTATTTCTTCCCATGGGTTTCAAATTTTTGACTTTTAAGAGGAGATAATTAATGTAAGTACAATTTATGCTTCTTACTTTTCAACCTTCTCCCAATCTGTTTGAAGCAATAAGCCAGTACCCCTATTTCATTATTTATTTTTTATCAGATTTACCCAATGAATCGGGACCCAATGTGGAAGATGGTAGAAAATATGAGCCTTTACTGATTTTTTTTTTAATGGCACCCAGACCTTGAAGTAGGAAGGGTGGAATATAGACATCTTATTTAGAAATGAACAGTGTAAAGTGTCATTTTGTTTATATGTGAACAAATCCTGTGTTAGTAACTTGGGTTACTCTCTTTTCAGAAATATTATCACAGTACATTTACATAATGCAAATTGGAGAGTTGATTAAAACTCTCTTGCTTCCTTCAGAAACTAGGGCTCAGTAGAAGTTTCTAGAAGAAGGCTGGTGTCTGAGAAATAAGTCCTGATTCCTCAGGGTGAGAAATTGGGGATAGGAATAGAAATAATAGTATTATTAATAATAACAATTATTATGATTATAAATCCACAGGATACCTAATAAAAACCAAATGCATAGAAAATATATTTTTTATTATGAATAAAGAAGTCACATTTTCTATCCCTGTACATCCTTAATCAAGGTCCCTTCCCCCTCCCACCACATCAGGTCATTCTCTCTTCTCCACATCTCCCCATCCCCACCATGGGACAGTGATCCCAAGGTCCCAATATTGCTTAGTTCAGCCTCCACTCCTGGCAAATCCAGTTTGCTCCCCCCAACATCAAGACTGAGTCAGGTGTTCCTCTACGGGGAGTGGGATCCAAGGTGTCAGTCCAAGGTGTTTCAGATCCCAAGCTGTTCAGTGGTTGTGGTTTACAGCTTGGGCATGCTTTGCTTTTCTTTTTGTTTGTTTGTTTGTTTGTTTAGAGTCCACTAATGAGTGAGTACCTCCCCTGCTTATCTTTCTGGGTTTGTGATAACTCGCTCAGGAGGATATTCTCCAAATCCATCCATTTGCCTGCAAATTTTAGGATATCATTTTTCTTATTGCTGAGTAGTATTCCATTGTGTAGATGTACCACAGTTTGTTAATCCATTCTTGAGTTGAGGGGCATCTAGGGTGTTTCCAGGATCCTGCTATTACAAATAATGCTGCCATGAATATAGTTGAGCTAATGCCATTGGAATGCAACTGTGTGTCTTTAGGGTATACATCCAGAAGTGGTAATGCTGGGTCCTTGGGGAGATTAATTCTCAGTTTTCCAAGAAACCGCCATACTGTATTCCAGAATGGCTGAACAAGCTTACACTCCCACCAATGGAGGAGTGTTCTCCTTGCTCTGCATCCTCTCCAGCATAGGCTGTCATCTGTGTCTTTTATCTTAGCCAATCTGACAGATGTCAGGTGGTATGTCAAAGATGTTTTGATTTGCATTTCTCTGATGGCTAAAGATGTGGAGCACTTTTTCAAGTGCCTTTCAGCCCTTTTTAATTCTTCTGCTGAGAATTCCCTTTTTTAGTTCTGAACCCCATTTTTCTGATTGGGTTATTCAAGGTTTGGGGCTCTAGATTCTTGAGTTTTTTATATATCTTAGAGATCAATCCTCTATCACTTGTAGGACTGGTGAAAATCTTTTTCCATTCTGTAGGCTGTCTGTTTTAATTTTTTACTTACATGAGCAAATCTCTTTGGCCATCTCAGCCAAAATTACACATCCTACTAGACTTAGTAGCAGGACAAAACCCTCAGTTTGGCTGCAGTTCTGTTCCATTAAGCTTCTCTGGAGGACTGAAGTAAATTCTCTAGTCCTTCAACTGTAGCAAACACCACCCATCAAGAAAGCATACAATTCCATACCACATGGTCACCCTTGGAGTCTATGCATAGATTGTCTACCTCTTATGTCTTAATAAACATATCAAGTCCCATATAAATATCACTGTAAAAAGAAATCATCTGCCACACACAACATGGAAGATGGCTGTCATGTAGACATCACTCTTGTGAATTTTTTACATATAGTCAGTTCAGCCTCAGATACTTGCTTGTATATTCATTTTAGGAACCAAGCAATTGCACTTCCCAAAGTCACTTTTGGTCCCACCATGTGACCAAATGTGTTTTATATTAAAGTTTTCCAAGAAAATGTGAACAAAAGGTTCTCACAACAGATCACTTTACAAATTCCTCCCAAGTCCAACTTGAAGAAGCATTGAGTTTATTTGACTTGGAGAGCATGGTGTGGGCTGACTGACAGGTGCATAGATAACACAAAGGCAACTGCATCACTGGGAAATCCACTCCACTAATGAGGTTGACTTACAAAAGCTGCATCCCTGTAGTTCTCTGCACAATGAAGAGGCACTTTAGATTGTCTGAGAAGCACCTAATTTCAGAAATTCTTATTGCTATGATACTTCTGGTCTGCATGAGTCTTCTAAGTTTCAACTTTGTAGTATTTATAAAAATATTTTAGCCTTATGAGCTTACTGTACATCTCCTGGAGATAATGTTTCATTTCAAGGAAATCACTATATAACACCTTCTCGAATTAATAGCAATATATGATTTCCTATTAGATTATAACCTTTTTGAAGACAGCAGTAATGTGTACATATTTATGGGAGCTTTGCACTTATTATGCTTTTGATAATTTGAATGAATCTGGAATACAGGAACATGATCATGGCTGAGAAGTCATTTATACTATTAGCTCACTAATGCAGCAAAACAGTCTCACAGTTACACACCCCTGTTTTAATGTTATTCATTTACATTTTTAATATTATGGAATCATAAATAGGAAGAAAAATACAACATATATGCTTACTAATTTTTCTTACATTTTATGATTAAAATGTAATTATCTAATCAGTTGAAACTAGCATAATGAATAAGATATGGCACACAAGTTGTAAGTGAATTTAGAATTCAATTATTCTAAGGATTTTTTAAAAAAAATTTCAGCAATGTGTGACATAATGGCATCTATAGTGTAATGACAGTTTCACTTTAAGCTGGCATATGCTCTTCATTATCTATTTCAAAATGACATTTTATCAATTAAGTTTATCATTGACCATTTTATACTTGCATATAATGCATCCTGATTAGTTACCACATCTTTGTTCATCTCTGTCCCATTCCTTTCTATACTTAGGATTAAAGTTTATGTAATTTTGTTTTGTTTTATTTGTATGACTCAGATTTAAACCAAGTTCATCTGTGACCATGGTTTTGTAGCTATTGCATATGGCTTGGTTGGGTGTAGAATGATTGTGCAGCTGAAGACAATGATCACTGTCTCTCCTAGAAATCATCAACCGTCACTAGATCAGCCAGAGAAAGAAGTGCTCCATGGACTCATACCACATTCATGACTGTTTACAAACCCAGATATCACAGCTGCTATGAGTTCATAATTGCAACGGATATGTCATATCTAAGAAATAATATTTAATGAACTTTCTCCCTATCACCTACATCTTACGTTTTTTGTCTGCTCCCTATTTTGTAATGTTCCATGAACCTTACAGATGTTTATAAAAATTGTACAGTTTAGGGCAGAACAGGTATTCATTCATTATCCTTAGCACCACGATTAGTCATGAGTGTTGAGTTGCCTGTTTTCCATTTTTTTTAAAATAAATGTGAAATATTAAAAAAATTGTAGAAACAAATATGTCTGATGAAAAGGTATGAGCACAAAAAGAATTGATATATGTGTATTTAAGAATATTTAATTGTTATAATCATTGCAATTTTTGTCATTTCCTTCAGTTTTTGTTGAAAAATTCAGGTAAATGGTAAAAGTATATGAATCTATATTTTTAATCTCTCACTTTCTCACTGCTACTCTCTTGAATCAAGTATTTTATTTTGTATATTTAAAGACTCAGCTTTTTTATTTTTTATGAGGGCATAATTATTACTTCAATAATGAATGTGATAAAATATTGCATTCTGTCTTCCCTTTCTCTTTATGTCAAGCATTAAGATCTACCGATTTTCAAGGGAGATTTATTCATAGTCAGAACATTACCCTCAGTCTTCTTCACTTAGTCTTCTGCTTCCTCTTTTTCTTTCTCTTTTTCCTTCTTTTACTGAAAATCCTTTATCTACATATTTCCTAATTACCTTTTTCTTTCCCTTTACTTCCATTCCCCGAATCTAGATCTGCCTGCTTTTTGTCTCTAATTAGAATACAAACATACTTCTAAGAAAAATAATATACCTAAAATAATGTAAATAGTAAAGCAAAAACTAACATATAGAAAAATGGCAAAACAAAACAAATAAACATAAGAAAAGAGCATAATAAAAAGTTCAAAAGAAAACACATTCATTTCCACACTTAGGAATCCTATAAACACACTGAATGAGTCATGAAACACACACACACACACACATGATGACCTGTAGGGTAAAATGAAACAAGAAAAAACTACAAAAAGTTTTTAAGGGTAAAATTATAAGTATATAATTATACATAATGATTATATACATATTATAAATATGAAAAGGCCCTGACATAACATTATGAAGAAAGAAAGTTCAAAGATTTCATTGAGTTCATTTTCTGATAGACATCTTTTGCTGAGTGTGCAGGCTACCCTTCAGATTAGTTTGTTTCTCCAGCGAAATACACATGAATAAAACTAAATTTTCTTTTTTTTTCCTTCTTTATTTTGCATTTATCAAAAAAAAACAGTAAAAAGAATTTAAAATGCGGAAGAGTAAACAATAACTATACAGATGATAAGAATCATAAGCATGGCTTATCAAGGGTAGAAATACAAATAAGATTGTTACACATATATTTTCTTTGTGTTCAGCTTTCCCTGTATATCCTTATTCAAGGTCTCTTCCCCCTCCCAACACATTTGGTCATTTTTCTTCTCTGCAACTCCCCATCCCCTCCCTAGGCAGGGAGCCGACAGTCCTATGGTCCCACTGACCCAATAATGCTTAGATCAGTCTCCACTTCTGGCCTAATCCAGTTCTTTCCCCCCTCCCTCAAGAGTGAGTCAGGTGTTCCTATAGTTGGACTGGGGTTTGAAGGGTCAGTCCAGGGTGTTTCTGATCCCAAGCTGTTCGGTAGTTGTGGTTTGCCTCTTGGGCATGTTTGGCTTTTTTTCTTGTTTGTTTCTTTAGAGACCACTAGTGAGTGAGTACATCCCCTGCTTATCTCTCTGAGTTTGTGAGACTTCGCTCAGGAGGATATTCTCCAAATCCCTCCATTTGCCTGTGAATTTTAGGATATCATTTTTTCTTACTGCTGAGTAGTATTCCATTGTGTAGATGTACCACAGTTTGTTAATCTATTCTTCAGCTGAGGGACATCTAGGTTGTTTCCAGGTTCTTGCTATTACAAATAATGCTGCTATGAACATAGTTGAGCTAATACCTTTGGAGTGTGAATGTGCCTCTTTAGGGTATATACCCAGAAGTGGTATTGCTGGGTCCTTGGGGAGATTGATTCTCAATTTTCTGAGAAACCTCCATATTGTATTCCAAAGTGG